>SJYA01000454.1:346969-449469 GCA_006410615.1 Neotragus moschatus | reverse complement strand
TCCCAGTCCTCCCGCCCGCGGGCCTGGCATCTTCTGCCGGAGGCTAGGTACCCCTGGCCCGACGGCGGCGAGAATCAACGACCCACCCGCGACGCCTGACCCAAACAGCAAAGACACAGGAAGAAGAATCTTGAAGGAGGCGCAGGCAGCTATGTGGAGGGCGGGGAGGAAAATCATATTTATTGGATTGGCATTTCTCTTAACGGAGCTCTTTCCTAATGATATTTACTTAACTGTATTTGACAGCAGTTACGAAACGTCTCCGGTAAACAGGATCTATACTCATTGCGCCTACAACTGCCTGTCAGCTCCTAAACCAATCGCAGTAATAACCGCTGGATCATCTTAAATGTGGCTAAACCGATGTTGGACAAAATCAATCTGCCATATGCTGGCTCTGAAGGAAGTCACTTGCACAGTTTGACGAATTGCTTGCAGTCCCTCCAGCAATCCATATCTCGCTCTCTTTCTTCCTCTTCGTCTCTCATTCCCTGCACCCCCTTCTCCCCCCTTCTCCTTGAGCCATTCCCTCTTCCATTTTACCCTTTCTCGCCGACTCCAGGTAATCTGAAATGGCACTGACCCCTTCTCATCCTCTGATTACCTCTCTGAAGCATGAACTTGGGATAAAATCACACATCAGAAAATTCGCCGTAATTATTTTGCGATGCTATCAGCACAGATCAATCACGCGCGCGGCCCAGTGCTGGAATGCCCGCCGCAGCCGGGGACGCGGACCCGAGTCCGGCCTGACTGACAGTTTTGGTAATTAAGTGATTGTATAGACCTCTCCGACTGTTCTAACAACCTTGTCAGGGCCTGTCTGCGGACAGAACAAGCTGAAATCAATGTGCTTCCTGCTCTCTGAGCAGTTCTGATAGTGTACTCAGACTGATCGAGGAGGGGGAAGCTAACAAAAGGAAAACAGCAGCTCTAAACGATCGGATTATGGTGGGGGTGGGGCGGAGGTAGAAAGTTTACTTCTTTGTAAGGGGAAGGAAGGACCAGATGCGTGGATCAGGTCGTCAGAGCTTCGCTGAATCGGGCGGCTGGCGGGAGGTGGAGCGAGAGGTCGGGTGCCTGTCACACCTGGGCGCCCGGACTGGGCAGGCGGTAACCTCTCTCACCATCCGAGAGGCGGAGTGCTGGTAGGGGTCTTCCCTGGCTGCAGCCGACGGGCCTGGCCAGGCCGCAGGTGCCGCGTCGCAGCACGCAGAAACCACGATTCGGCGGTACAGTACATTTTCGCTCGGATTAGGGGCAAACGCTGGTAGCTCAGTGTAAATGTCAGGCAGCAGCTTTTAATAAAGGAATGTTCAGATTGTTAGATTGCGCAGTACAATGTGAGTTCTGTGCCGCAACCCCTTCCCAATCCTGCTTCAGTCCCCCTCCCCCGCCCCCCATTCCCGTCACACCTCGGCGCGCGTTACAAATATATTACATATTCAGAGTGATCTTGCCGCAGCGCCCGAGGGAGGGGCACACTCTCGGAGCTTAACATCCACCTCGCCGAGGGCGGCGGGACGCCCGGGCGGACCGCTGGCAACCGGAACGGGAAAAAGATCGGACCTGCTCTGCGGACGCTTCTTTTACACTCCTACACTTGAATCTCGGAAAGAAATTCCCATTGGCAAGGGGATCCTGGAAGCGCCGAGCTAGGAGGCGGGACCTCCTGTTCTCGGCCAAGGGGCTCCAGTTAAGAGTATTTTAATTCTTTCACGACGGCCCTCCCAAACCTTAAAAACTTAACCAATTGCAGGCACACACACAAAAGGGGGAAGGGTAGCAAAATCAATCCGCAGAGTTCAAAGAGCCAGGGCGTGGGAGGAGGCTGCAGGGCGCTTGGCGCAGGGCCGAGTGCACAGCGGAGGGTACTATCGACCGGGCGCAGGCGGCAGACCCCACCTGGAAGATACCTGGCTGTGTGTGTATCTGTTTGTCTGTGTGTGTTGGAGAGTGTCAAACCTTAATCCATCCCACTGCTTGCCTGTCTCTTCTCCCCTGCCAGCCAAGAGCCGCCCATCCTGAGAGAGAAAAATGTGAGTGTGGGCACATTACGCACCATTAGGGAGACACTACGGTTTTAATGTGGCCTAATTAGTGCCGCTAACAGAGCAAATATTATTATATTGAATGATGAAAATATTAATGCTTTTGAACTTTGCTCGTGGGAGCCGTTCGTTCGGTTCTCCCGGGACAGTCGAAGCACGTCTCAGACCCATGAGCAGCCGCGGTCCGACGCACGTCGCAAACAAGCCGACAGGCCGGCTCAAGGACATACCTTTGTCTTTGCGGACACACAAACCACACCTGGGCTACGTCATGTACCACCCACCACGCAAAAGACCTTTTAACGGCGTCCCCTTTTTATCTGTAGCAGGCTGTGAAAAGCGAACCGTACCGGAGTCAGCTGGGGTCTCTCCTGCATTTTTGCTGTATACCCTAGGAATGCTGCGGTGTGCGCTCTGGATGTGTTTCTCCTTAACAAGGGCCGCCAGACAGGTGGAATTTCGGGAAGAGGACCTACCTAATTAGCATTTAAATTTACAGCCCCCATCTTATTGCCAAATACTTTTCCCTTGGGAATTTGGTGCAAATTAGGCATTTAACAGTTAGAAAATGCAGAAGCCTCCTTAAAATGGAAATTGGAAATCTTAAATTCTCCTAGCGAGTTGGGAGGGTCAAGGGCATGGGGGAAGCGTGAACGGGTGGGTGGAAGGCACGGAGTGACTAGTGGTGTACCAGCGGCCCAGATGATCAGCATACCCACTCCCACTTCCCTCTTCTAACCCCATTCTAGTGGAGCCCCAGGAGGCCGAGACGAAGAGGCTGGCAGTCCAGTGCTCAATACCTGAAGACAGGCCAGCTCTTGGCTGCTGGGCTGGACAAAGGCAAGGGCCTAAGCAGAATTTTCAAATTGAGGCCATCAGTCTGTTCTGCAAAGTGGGGAATGTGTGGTCCTGGCCTGAGAGCGCCGCCTCTCGGACTGAATTGCTTCCTCCCCACTGCTTGCGGGCCTTCAATTCCCCGCACATTTTGGGGTTCCTCTTCCCAGAAACTATTTCCGCGCTAGCTGCTGCTGATTCAGTGGTTCTCCGCGGCAGCTTCTCCTCTGCCGGGTTCGTCCGGACTAGAGATCGCCTCCTAGACACGTGTCCAGTTCAAAAGATTCTGGGACAGGGGCAAGCGGTTCGACCTGGGTGAACCCAGGAGTTGGAAGATGGTGCAGATCCCCGAGAGGCTGTCAGAGCGGATGCAGACCGCCCCCGCCCTTCCCTCGCACTGTATCAGGGAACTCAACCCCGCCCGCACAGGAGGCAGGAGCCGGGGCGGGGAGCTTTCAATTTGTTCCAGTGATGGCTCTAACTTAATAAGGCGATTGATTAGCGCTCAAAGTGCCGTTTTAATTAGCCGCTTGTTAATTAACATCGCAAATGAATTTCCCCTTCCCTGATTGGCATCTTCACCCAGCGCTCTGAGCCTTCCGTCTCTCCTCTGCCTGGGCGCCTCCATTCCCTCTGAACCTCACGAGTGAGTGGAAGAACCAACTTCTTTCATGACCCTTAGAGCCTTAAGAGTTCTGTTTATAGCAGTACTGACGTTGTCACACGAGGGCCCTTTCATTTCTCAAGGAGCTCGTCTTGAATGGAAATGATTCAGTTTAGGAGAGGTGAGATAAAATCTCTCCCCATCTTCCCTTTCCGCCCCTTCAACTGCTTCCACTTTTTCCTTTTTTCTGTCTCCATCCCTGACTTGGAGGGAGACTTCATTCTACTTCCAAAATTTGGAACTCTAGAAAGTAGAATGGAATAGATATGGGCTTCCCCTATTCCCTTACAGTCTTGGTAGGAGGGGGCTGGACCATTTCTTGGGAGCAAAAATCTAAGACTGTGTAACTTGCTGTAAAATTCTGCTGCTGAAGTCTGTGGACACATATAGTTATTTCCTGTTTCCTTCAAGATGCTCCAAGAGTATTTTGTACCTTCCTGAAGTACACAGGAGAGATCCCTAGAGCCAATACGCACCCACACGTTTGTAGCCCAGCACTCCAGTTAGGAGATTAAAGGTTTGACAATCTTTGGATATTTTTGCACTGTTATTACTCTTAGCTATGATAAAAATCCCTCACTATATCATATCCCTCTACTTGGGATACATCCCTTTTCTTTCATGACTGAATACCCACTTTGTTTCCTGTAGGAAGCCTTTCTGTTCCCCTATCTTCTCCCAGGGTAGGACTCCCCAGTCTTTACTTTTGCATCCTCACTGCAGCAGATTCTTGCTGCCCTCTTGGCATTGTGACAACTTAGCATGTTCAGGCTCCTGTTAACTCTCTCATTCTCAAGCACCTGGCACAGTAAGCATATTGTGCAATGTTTATGGGTTAAGTAAAAGAACAAAATGAGTGAGCAAGGAAAAGTGAAAAAATATAGCTATTGTATATTACCTATAGAACTTCTGCCAAATAATCGCCACCACTGCCTTGTTCATTTGTCAAACTCTTGCTTCACATTTTGTAAAGAGCTTATACATAGAAAGTCTTACTGCTGCTGCTGCTGCTAAGTCGCTTCAGTCGTGTCCAACTCTGTGCAACCCCATAGACAGCAGCCCACCAGGCTCCCCCATCCCTGGGATTCTCCAGGCAAGAACACTGGAGTGGGGTGCCATCGCCTTCTCTGAGAAAGTCTTACTAGGTCATCACAAATACCCTATTCTAGGCAAGGATGATTCTCTTCTTTAATAGAGAAGGAAGTTGGTGACCAGAAAGGTTAAGTGCCTTGTTCAAGTACACTGGAAAGTAGCAAAATGAGACTGAAACTCCCTCTTCCAGCGTCCTATCCTTTACATGTCTACTTGCCTTCCTGCTGTTTGCTGGGCACAACACAGATCTAACCCCCAAAGAGAGCCAACTTCACTAGGTCTCTTCTGAACTGCTGATCTTTGTCGTGAAGCTTATAGTTCTCACACATTTTATTATGGTGTGTGAACCACCTCTTAAAACTTTTATTCCCTTCGAACAATTAACAATGACATAGACTATCATTTAAACCTGTTGCTCTGTTAAACAGTTTTCAGTTACCTTGTTCTTTGCTCTCACTTTACTTTTTGTCTCTCTCCTCTCAATCTCCACCCTCCTGGTTTCAGTTTAAGGGACTTAATTTCAGTGTTTTCATCAGTGTTTTAGAATATTATTTTCCTAAGCAAACAAGCTTGAAATCATTAAGCAGCTGGAAACAGATCGATAGGCTGAAAAAACAAGCAAGGAAGGATGCTTTCAACGTTTCTGTAGCTTTGTAAACGGGGCTAGAGGTCCCACTATCGTCAGGGAGTCAGCCTTAGGAGGAGAGCTTATTTGTGTGTCTTGCATCTTTTATAAAAAGAAACAATAGCAGGCTCTTTCGGTTTGGGGCTCTTGGCGCCGCCCAGTGGAGGGAAGCGCCTTTGCACTCCATTCCCGTCAGCTGGCATTGTCATCAAGTGGATCTTTAGGAACATTCAAATTAAATGCGATAGGAAGAAACATCAGTTCTAAGTTCATTGTAATCTATAGGTGCATTTCTTCAAAGTTCAGTTCTGTTTTTTTTTTAACCTTATGCTGCAGTTTAACACAATCCCAAATACCAAATTTTGATTGTAAAAGAGGGCCACTGACAATGTACTGAGAACTTGTTAAAATATTCGAATGTTTCAATCATTCTCTGTGGTGGGGAGGAAGCATCTTTAGTGGTGCTGAAGACTGATGTGTTCTTCAGAGCCAGTAAGAAAAAGTTCTTCATTATTCATAGTTGGCAAAAAAAAAGCAGCTTTCTCTGAAGGAATTTCAAAAAATCTTTCAAAAATTAAAGAATTCTCTTTCTTCCTCTAAGAAAATGAAGACCTGAAAGTGGAAGGTCGTTTTCAAACCTATGTCCGTTTAGGGACTATATTTCTTTGTATGTTTGTATATTTCTTCAAACGGGAAACTCAGAGATTAATCCAGTTAATGCACCTCCTTTTCTATTCGTGGGGATTGGAAATGTGACTTCCTTGCACCCTGTTCTGGGTCTGAAATTTGATTTTCAAATGAAAAGTTAATTATTATTGCTCTGCTAAAAAGTGCACAACTTCTTTGGGTATAAACATCATATATACTCTCGGGGAAAAAAGGCAAAAGAGGGACGTGCTTAAAGAAAAAAGAGCAAAGTTAAAAAACAAAACCCCAGGTCTGAAGAATTTTTTCTTTAAGTTTTCCATCTAGTCTTCGTGTTCCTTTTTGGATATTCAGGCTAGTACTACCTTTTCCTCCCTGGTGGGGACCCCAAGTAGGATCTTGATAAAAACCAAGATCATATTTTCTCCCTCACAGCTGTCCTCCAGACTGATCTCCTAACATCCCAGCCAAATAAATCTATGATCTTAACCTTTTAAGAAAACCTTATCCGAGACATTCACAAAGTGAGGCCTACTGAGCTTCTCTTTGCTTCCCTTGAGAGTTTTTATAAAAGTGAACACTCCCTTTCCTCCAACACTTCCATTTTCTCTCTTCCTTTCTTTTTATTTCATTTTTTCATCGGCTCATATTTCTGACTTCCCTGCTAATGTGAATTATTCCAAGGAAAAAATCCTGTCAAACTACCCAACACAAGCTGTGCGATCAGCCTTATGAGCTCTTGAGTCATTTTAGGCGTCGGAACAAAACAAAAACAGGTTTAAATGAATTATTTATCAAGGTAGAGAATAATTGATTTATGCAATGCCTTCAGTTCAGGATCTTAAATTTGTTTTCAACTCTCCTCACTTCCCACCCAGAAAAAGCCGACAGGGAGGTGCGGCTGGGAGCCCCAGGTCTGGGAGGAAACACACCTCCTTTGGAAAGTTGGTGGGTGATGTCAGAATGAGAAGAACCGGAATTGATATTCGAAGGGAGAAGGATAAGTTGCGTCCGCCTGCAGCCTCAGGCGGCCCCAGCGCCCTTCCTACAGAAGCCAATTGTGCCAGGGGCGCAGGGGGCCCGGCTCTGTGGGCGGGACACTGCCGCCTGGGATAAGAGAGATGACCTCTTAAATCCCAGGCCCGTGGTTCCGAATTCCCCCCCCCGAGCGAGGCTGAGGCCTGGCCGGCAGGCTCCCAGGAGGGTCTGCTTGGCCAGTGAGCAGTTCCCGCTCCAAAGGCGGCTAGTCCAACCACGCTCCAGGCATCATTCAGGCAGTTCTCGGCTTCCCGGCCCGGACTGGCGGGACTCCATCCAGCCGGCCCACCACGCGCTCCCGAGGGACTCCCCTCACCCGCTCAGGCCGCGGTCGGCCTCTATCTGCTGCTCGCCCCGCGTCCCCGCCTCGGCTCACGAACCCTGGTTTCTCCGCCAAACTCCCCTCATCTTCTGAGAGCCGCCTAGATTGTACATCTCCCCCCCTCGGTCTTCCGTCTCTCCGCTGTTCTCCTCAGAGACATACTCGTAAGAAAACAGCACGAAGATGGTTAAGAAACAGCTCAACACAACCTGGAAATAGCGCGGGCTTTTTTTTTCTGAGTCAAACACATCGAATTCTCTAGGAAAACGCAGGAAGGATTAGTCTTCCACCTAGCCCCTTCCGGACCGAGGACTCACACAATGTAGTTCCAACAGAAAGGCAGGATCTTGTCCCAGGAGGTCATCTGCCTCCCAGACACCAGCCCCACCCGCAAGTCCTCAACAACAACAAAAAAGTCGGCCCCGGGTAAGAGACCTTCAGAACCGCAACTAAACCCAGATTTCAGCCCAGCCCTGGAAGACTTAAAAGGCATTTTCTACCATCATTCTGCACCTAGTTACGGAAGCTATGCCAGCCACTCAGATTCATAGGGTTCTTAAAACGGTAATTTGGAGTAAAATGTAACTCAGAGAACTTTGAATCATTCATTAGCACCTTATAATTACTCTGCTAATTAGGTTGACACGGCACTTAATCAGGAGTAATACGCCGTCTTGTCACTGGCACTTCCCATTACTCTGACATTCAACAAGAGACAGGTTGGAGACGTCCTAGAGAAAATAATGCAAGTTGATACCCTCCGACGAGGCGTCACAGTCAAGACACGCTCCAGGTCCCAAATGGATCCACAGTGACTGTTTCCTTTCCAAAAGGGCGGCCGGAGAGGGCGAGGAAGGGGTGGGGGTGGGAGTTGGTGGAGAGAGAAGGAGACAGAGACAGAGAGAAATTGAGACTGAGATCGGCCTGGTGGCGAGGAGGGCATACATGCTGCGGCCCCACCACTCGGTTCCCGAGTCCCAGGCCGGCCTGATAGCACAGTGAACCTTGGCTGCCCTCGGCGCTAGAGAACGCCTCGAGGCATTATTTTCCCCGCTCGGGAGAAAGTGTCTGGCCACGTATTTCTTCCAGCACGGGCCCTGATTGGAGACCAGGGTTGCACCCCGGTTTTGAGCAGCAGGCTTCTTGTCTTCCACCCCTACCGAGAGTGCCTGGTGGACGCGGATCCCTCTCCATTTTCCCCTCAGGGACCGGCTGCCCAGATGGGCCAGATCCGGGACGCCTAGGCTCTTTGGGGGAGAAATCAGAGCTCGGAGTTCGCCCGCCCACCCAGAGCTCCGGCTGCTGGAGTTACACACTTCCCCCTGGGTCCCTTCAGGGAGTCCCTTCCTCTGCTCTCAGTGTCTTTGGACTATTCAAGCGCGTGTTTGAGGAGGTGCGTGGCGGCAGCGCTGGAGTTTAAAGGTAAGCTGACAAGATTCCTTTTTTCTTCCTGTCCTCTTTCCCCTCCCTCTTCGGACTTCTTAACGGCAAATCGATACTATTTTCTCGCTCTTCTTTTTTCCCCTCCTTTTCTTTCGCTTTTTCTAAAAACTCCGATTCCCTTTTCTAGTCTCCTTGTGCTCCCTTCCCTTCTCTCTCTTTGCCCTCTCGCGTGATTGCGAAAGCGGAGACCATTGTAGGACTAGGTATTTTGGTTGCAGGGAAAGGGATGTGCGGGTTCCGAAAAGAGCAGCGGGGCCAGAGCCGGGATCGCTGACGGGTTCGCGAGTCGAGCGCCCATTGGCTCCCGGCACGTCGGCGTCCCTCGCTCGCGCGGGAGCGGCCAATGGGGGCGCGGGGCCGGACGCGCGGCCTCGGCGGCGGGGGCGCGAGCCCGGCGAGGCTCGGGGAGCGGCGGCAGTGGCCGTGACGTCACGGGAGGGGGTCGGCGCCGCCCGCTCGCCGCCGGATTACAAGCGAACGCGCCCGGCAGCGGCGGGAGTCGCTCGGCGCCGCGTCTCCGCTACCTCCTCTGCCTGCGCCTGCTCCTTTTTTTTCCTTCTCCTCTTGTTGCCGCGAACGTCGCGGCAGTGTCTGCTCCACAACTTTCCAAGAAAGTTCAGAAACTCGTCTCCGGGGCGGCCGGGTCGCGCGCGGCAGCTACTTCGGGGAGCCGCCGGGCAGCTCAGAGGGCGCGCGGCCGCCCGGGCTTCGCGGTCGCTGCACCTGCCACGTCCGTCGCCGCCGCTGCCGCCTGGTGCCAGGCTGTGGGCAGACCCTGGTGGTGGCGGCAGCGGCGGCGGTGTCGGGTTCACCTCCTGCTGTCTCGCCTCCGTCTGGGTCCCCTGCGCTGCCACAGCCGCCCCACGTGCGCTATCGTTCCTGGAGCGCACGCTCGGTGCTTCCTCAACAATTTTTGTAACTTTCCCCCTCTATCTTCCTTTCTCCCAACTCCCACTTTTTTCATTAGGGTAAAAAAAAAAAAGTGTCGAAAGTGTCCACGGATTGCCACCTCCCAATTATCCTTTCTTTCCTCTCGCCCCACTTTTTTTTTTTAAGCGGCGACAACATTGTTTAGTGTTATTTTGTTTTAACGATCGATAGCTTCCTTTGCTTGGTCGAGGCGGCTGCGGAGCGGCGGAGTGGCGTGGACCTCATGTAGAAATGACAACAATGGAAGGGGCCAGCGGGTCGAGTTTTGGAATAGACACGATTTTGTCCAGTGCCAGTTCGGGCAGCCCAGGCATGATGAATGGAGATTTCCGCCCGCTCGGCGAGGCCAGGACCGCGGATTTTAGGAGTCAGGCCACTCCATCCCCCTGTTCGGAGATTGATACCGTAGGAACGGCGCCTTCCTCTCCCATCTCGGTCACCATGGAGCCCCCGGAACCGCATCTGATAGCGGATGGGCCCCAGCATCACCACCACCTGCACCACAGCCAGCAGCCGCCGCCAGCCGCGGCCCCTACGCAAAGTTTGCAGCCTTCGCCCCAGCAGCAGCAGCCGCCGCCGCCGCCAGCGGCCCAGCAGCTGGGCTCGGCCGCCTCAGCCCCCAGGACTTCCACATCTTCTTTTTTAATTAAGGACATCTTGGGCGACAGCAAACCTCTGGCGGCGTGTGCACCGTACAGCACCAGCGTCTCCTCTCCCCACCACACCCCGAAGCAGGAGAGCAATGCAGCCCACGAGAGCTTCAGGCCAAAGCTCGAGCAGGAGGACAGCAAAACCAAACTGGACAAGCGGGAAGAATCCCAGAGCGACGTCAAATGCCACGGTGAGTCCCGCCGCCTCGGCTCCCTCGGCCATTTAGCTTCTCCTCTTTCTGCTCCCCTTCCGTCTCGCGCGAATCTCTGATGGGATCCGAAGGCGATTCTCAGCTTCCAAGACGATCGGGCCACAGTCAAAAACTGCAAGCGAGAGGGAGGCCGGGGCGTGCGATTTGGGCACTCGTCCCAAGTTCTGTTTATTGTTAACATTTCTACGTTCCCAACCCTCACCGCCACCCACCTCCTTCCTTTGTTTTACTTCATTTTAATTTATTAGGAAAGGGTCAGACGGAGGGGATCTGACTGGAAGTTCTTTTCATATTTCGTAGTGCCTAGGGGTGTGATCACAACGTGGTGTTTATTTTTTAATGCAAATTATTGCGTTCCTCCCACACATCGTATTTTCTAAACACTCGCACAGGAATTATCAGATACAGTGAAGGAAAAAATGCCGAGTTGATTAACAGAGCACCTTAAAAAATTATTACATATTGATTAATATAGGGAAGGCCACACGGTAAAAGATTATAATTAGTGTTTCAATTTTTAAAAATACTCTTCCTATTCCATAGCCCTAACTATCTGTATTTCAATCAGAATTTTGGCTCTTAACAAGTAATTGGGAGGTTGCATTTATGAATAAAATTTTATGGAATTGAATGTCTATTTTTGTAAAATCAGAAGATGGCAATTGTCCTTCAACTCCCTTTTTCCATTTTCTCACGAGAAAATTTCATAAGTAAGAGTTCTGGTCTTTGCGTGGCAAGAGTTTTAATATCCAAGGCGAGTTCTTTTTTCCCCTTTACTGATAAGTTGATTATTACTAATCTTTGTCATCTCTGGAGAAGATGTGTGCTCTCTGGAAGGTAGGATATTGCCTCTTCATTTTACTATTGTAGCATTAGCATAATAGTGCCCAAAACAGATGTACAGTCTGGTCTGGCGATTTTTTTGTGCACCAACCTCCCCAGTGGGTCAATTAGAGAGATTATTGTTCTTCCTGCAGGGAAGATCAAGGAGCGAAGCAAAAAACGGGTACAAACAGAAAGGGATTGACATATCGATTTCCCAGCATTTCAGTAGAAAACCAAAGTTGACAAATAGAATCCGGAAATCTCTGGGCTGTCACCTGGATGGGCTCAGTGATTCTGAGCTGAACGCAGTGTCTGGGAGACATTCTTTCTGAAGCTTTAAGAGACCCGATGCAAACAGTTGCAGAGAGCCAACATTTCCCAAGTGCAACTGAAAAAGAAAAACAAATGCCTATAACTTTTAGTAAACAGAAGTAAAATGAAAAAGGTACCCCCTCATCAAAAAAGAGAAGTTGAAAGATCTTTTAAAATCTAATAAATCAGAACATATGAAGTCAGAGCGAAAACAGTAAGGGAAAGGGACAGGGTCTTCCTCAGTCAAGGAAACAATTAGGAAAAAGACCCTTTATCATAAAGTATTTTTTCATTGCCAGAGATGGAAAGATTCAACACTCTTTTGGAAGCCTTTTAGGAGCTCTGCACGAGGCTCCACATTCAATAGCTACCAGTTATTCCTCTTTCTCCGTCCTGGCTAAGGCTCAAGTATGTGTATAAGGAAAGTGGCAGAATATAGCCCCCTGCTCCCCCCAGACCAGTGACTGGCTTGGGAATGTAGAAGTGTGTGCCAGGAGGACACTCCATCCTTCTCCATTCCAGGCTACCTCAAGGCTATGTCTGGGTTTCTGTGTAGGAACAAAGGAGGAAGGAGACCGGGAGATTTCAAGTAGCCGAGAGAGTCCTCCTGTGAGAGCCAAAAAGCCTCGTAAAGCCAGGACGGCTTTCTCAGACCACCAACTCAATCAACTGGAGCGTAGCTTTGAACGACAGAAGTACCTGAGTGTGCAGGATCGTATGGACCTGGCGGCTGCACTCAACCTCACTGATACCCAGGTCAAGACCTGGTACCAGAACCGCAGGTAAGGGAGGCTATGGTGGGGAACAGAGGCATCTGGTCATCCCAGTCAAGACAAATACACCAGTCTTCTATCCCATGTGGCCTCGGAGTCACTAGGGACTCAGAGGGCCTGGAGTGGGCAGTTGAGGGGGTTTTCAGATGGAGTAGGGATTAGCTATACCTCCTAGGTGATGAGTAGCTGAAGTTTGGAGAATTTTGTACTTCGAGGTGTCTTTCACATATGCTATTTTTCTCTCTCAAATCTGAGTGGCTGAAATTTCTCTCACTTTGCCTCCAAATCAATCAAGCCACACCTTCTAAAATCGAGACATCCGTGTAGCAGACACTCAGGCCCATAAAACCGATGCACTGCACCCTTTTGGGCCTGCCCCAGGATGGTTCCAAATATCTATAACCAGTCATGCAATCTGGCTATAGCTGTTCTGAAGAGCGGACCCACTGGCCTCGGCTTAAAAGTCCTTGCCTGGCCTGTGAGGCAGCCAGGAGGAGGGTTAGGGTTGGCAGCCGGTCAGACATCTAGACTGAGGGTCTGTCCCCTATTCTGGCCATGTCAGAGCTCCCCAGGAACCACAGCTTGCCTTGAAAGGAAATTAGGAAAGGAGCTGGCAGTACTTGTAGGCCCCTGAACTGCAGTGAGAACACCCAAACCCCGCAATCTGGAGCCAAGGTTATGCCGGGTTTCTAAGCCTGACGGTTGTCTCCCTTGTCTCAATTTTCTCTCTCCCGCCTTTTCTCTCGTTTCTGNTTAGGGTAAAAAAAAAAAAGTGTCGAAAGTGTCCACGGATTGCCACCTCCCAATTATCCTTTCTTTCCTCTCGCCCCACTTTTTTTTTTTAAGCGGCGACAACATTGTTTAGTGTTATTTTGTTTTAACGATCGATAGCTTCCTTTGCTTGGTCGAGGCGGCTGCGGAGCGGCGGAGTGGCGTGGACCTCATGTAGAAATGACAACAATGGAAGGGGCCAGCGGGTCGAGTTTTGGAATAGACACGATTTTGTCCAGTGCCAGTTCGGGCAGCCCAGGCATGATGAATGGAGATTTCCGCCCGCTCGGCGAGGCCAGGACCGCGGATTTTAGGAGTCAGGCCACTCCATCCCCCTGTTCGGAGATTGATACCGTAGGAACGGCGCCTTCCTCTCCCATCTCGGTCACCATGGAGCCCCCGGAACCGCATCTGATAGCGGATGGGCCCCAGCATCACCACCACCTGCACCACAGCCAGCAGCCGCCGCCAGCCGCGGCCCCTACGCAAAGTTTGCAGCCTTCGCCCCAGCAGCAGCAGCCGCCGCCGCCGCCAGCGGCCCAGCAGCTGGGCTCGGCCGCCTCAGCCCCCAGGACTTCCACATCTTCTTTTTTAATTAAGGACATCTTGGGCGACAGCAAACCTCTGGCGGCGTGTGCACCGTACAGCACCAGCGTCTCCTCTCCCCACCACACCCCGAAGCAGGAGAGCAATGCAGCCCACGAGAGCTTCAGGCCAAAGCTCGAGCAGGAGGACAGCAAAACCAAACTGGACAAGCGGGAAGAATCCCAGAGCGACGTCAAATGCCACGGTGAGTCCCGCCGCCTCGGCTCCCTCGGCCATTTAGCTTCTCCTCTTTCTGCTCCCCTTCCGTCTCGCGCGAATCTCTGATGGGATCCGAAGGCGATTCTCAGCTTCCAAGACGATCGGGCCACAGTCAAAAACTGCAAGCGAGAGGGAGGCCGGGGCGTGCGATTTGGGCACTCGTCCCAAGTTCTGTTTATTGTTAACATTTCTACGTTCCCAACCCTCACCACCACCCACCTCCTTCCTTTGTTTTACTTCATTTTAATTTATTAGGAAAGGGTCAGACGGAGGGGATCTGACTGGAAGTTCTTTTCATATTTCGTAGTGCCTAGGGGTGTGATCACAACGTGGTGTTTATTTTTTAATGCAAATTATTGCGTTCCTCCCACACATCGTATTTTCTAAACACTCGCACAGGAATTATCAGATACAGTGAAGGAAAAAATGCCGAGTTGATTAACAGAGCACCTTAAAAAATTATTACATATTGATTAATATAGGGAAGGCCACACGGTAAAAGATTATAATTAGTGTTTCAATTTTTAAAAATACTCTTCCTATTCCATAGCCCTAACTATCTGTATTTCAATCAGAATTTTGGCTCTTAACAAGTAATTGGGAGGTTGCATTTATGAATAAAATTTTATGGAATTGAATGTCTATTTTTGTAAAATCAGAAGATGGCAATTGTCCTTCAACTCCCTTTTTCCATTTTCTCACGAGAAAATTTCATAAGTAAGAGTTCTGGTCTTTGCGTGGCAAGAGTTTTAATATCCAAGGCGAGTTCTTTTTTCCCCTTTACTGATAAGTTGATTATTACTAATCTTTGTCATCTCTGGAGAAGATGTGTGCTCTCTGGAAGGTAGGATATTGCCTCTTCATTTTACTATTGTAGCATTAGCATAATAGTGCCCAAAACAGATGTACAGTCTGGTCTGGCGATTTTTTTGTGCACCAACCTCCCCAGTGGGTCAATTAGAGAGATTATTGTTCTTCCTGCAGGGAAGATCAAGGAGCGAAGCAAAAAACGGGTACAAACAGAAAGGGATTGACATATCGATTTCCCAGCATTTCAGTAGAAAACCAAAGTTGACAAATAGAATCCGGAAATCTCTGGGCTGTCACCTGGATGGGCTCAGTGATTCTGAGCTGAACGCAGTGTCTGGGAGACATTCTTTCTGAAGCTTTAAGAGACCCGATGCAAACAGTTGCAGAGAGCCAACATTTCCCAAGTGCAACTGAAAAAGAAAAACAAATGCCTATAACTTTTAGTAAACAGAAGTAAAATGAAAAAGGTACCCCCTCATCAAAAAAGAGAAGTTGAAAGATCTTTTAAAATCTAATAAATCAGAACATATGAAGTCAGAGCGAAAACAGTAAGGGAAAGGGACAGGGTCTTCCTCAGTCAAGGAAACAATTAGGAAAAAGACCCTTTATCATAAAGTATTTTTTCATTGCCAGAGATGGAAAGATTCAACACTCTTTTGGAAGCCTTTTAGGAGCTCTGCACGAGGCTCCACATTCAATAGCTACCAGTTATTCCTCTTTCTCCGTCCTGGCTAAGGCTCAAGTATGTGTATAAGGAAAGTGGCAGAATATAGCCCCCTGCTCCCCCCAGACCAGTGACTGGCTTGGGAATGTAGAAGTGTGTGCCAGGAGGACACTCCATCCTTCTCCATTCCAGGCTACCTCAAGGCTATGTCTGGGTTTCTGTGTAGGAACAAAGGAGGAAGGAGACCGGGAGATTTCAAGTAGCCGAGAGAGTCCTCCTGTGAGAGCCAAAAAGCCTCGTAAAGCCAGGACGGCTTTCTCAGACCACCAACTCAATCAACTGGAGCGTAGCTTTGAACGACAGAAGTACCTGAGTGTGCAGGATCGTATGGACCTGGCGGCTGCACTCAACCTCACTGATACCCAGGTCAAGACCTGGTACCAGAACCGCAGGTAAGGGAGGCTATGGTGGGGAACAGAGGCATCTGGTCATCCCAGTCAAGACAAATACACCAGTCTTCTATCCCATGTGGCCTCGGAGTCACTAGGGACTCAGAGGGCCTGGAGTGGGCAGTTGAGGGGGTTTTCAGATGGAGTAGGGATTAGCTATACCTCCTAGGTGATGAGTAGCTGAAGTTTGGAGAATTTTGTACTTCGAGGTGTCTTTCACATATGCTATTTTTCTCTCTCAAATCTGAGTGGCTGAAATTTCTCTCACTTTGCCTCCAAATCAATCAAGCCACACCTTCTAAAATCGAGACATCCGTGTAGCAGACACTCAGGCCCATAAAACCGATGCACTGCACCCTTTTGGGCCTGCCCCAGGATGGTTCCAAATATCTATAACCAGTCATGCAATCTGGCTATAGCTGTTCTGAAGAGCGGACCCACTGGCCTCGGCTTAAAAGTCCTTGCCTGGCCTGTGAGGCAGCCAGGAGGAGGGTTAGGGTTGGCAGCCGGTCAGACATCTAGACTGAGGGTCTGTCCCCTATTCTGGCCATGTCAGAGCTCCCCAGGAACCACAGCTTGCCTTGAAAGGAAATTAGGAAAGGAGCTGGCAGTACTTGTAGGCCCCTGAACTGCAGTGAGAACACCCAAACCCCGCAATCTGGAGCCAAGGTTATGCCGGGTTTCTAAGCCTGACGGTTGTCTCCCTTGTCTCAATTTTCTCTCTCCCGCCTTTTCTCTCGTTTCTGTTCTAATCGTCCATAAGTGTGGTTGGAAATGCCCATCCAGTTGTCATCTTTACCATAATTTTCTGTCTCATTACATACGGTTTCAGCCACCCTAATTCTGTCGGAAAACATTAGTGTCATTTGTCGCCAATTTAAAATGGGCGACATGTTTATTAATTTGGCTGGAGCTGCCGGGTATGGAGGGCCCACCAGCCCTGAGTTCCTTCAGGAGGGATGTGAGCAAAGGCCTGCTGCCTCTTCTTCCTAGTGGGGGTGCGGTGGGGGAGGGAGGAGACCAAGAAAAGCGGATCACAGGTTTTAATTGTTACTCTCTCCCAGAGGAGACAAGATTTTGAAATGCATTTTTCCCCTCCTGGAATGGCCCCGAGGTACTGTCCCCTTGGGAGAGCCCTCCCTCAAACGAATTCCGTTTTGAAACCTTGTCACCTTCCTCACTCTAAGCCGCCAGCCTGCTGTAAGGTCCTGTCAGGCTGATGAGAGAGATGTGTCTCCACAGCCTTGGGGACCAAAAGGGGCAGGGGTCCAAGGCCCAAGAGCCTCTGTGTCCCTTTGTTTAAGGTTTCTTCTCACTCCGTCTGGAGGAAAGGGGGAGGGCAGAGAGGATACACTCTGGGATTGTTGGGGAGCCACTTGGAGAAGAGAATTAAGGGAGGGAGGAAGAAGACTGCCTTAGAAAGAGTGGTCTCAGTAGATCTCTAGAAAAGTTTCAGGAAGTAGCCAAACTATAAGGGTGGCAACAGCAGAGCAAAAAGGCAGGAGAAGGCAGCAAAGCCTGGAGAATTTTGTTTATGAATGTCTGTCTGGGAAGCCGGCTTGGATTTGGGTGATTCTGTGATGGGGAGGACGGGATGGGGGCCAGGAGGTGTGGCTCCTTCCCGATTCTTATCGCTCTCTAAGTCTTCCTTGTCCTCCCGAGGAAGAGGAGACGGTAGGGGAGAGAACGGGCCTTGGGGCCTGGACTGTGCCCCCAGCCGCAGGGTGCACGCACGAGTTTTTTTTTTTTTTCAGGACCAAGTGGAAACGGCAGACCGCAGTGGGCCTGGAGCTGCTGGCTGAGGCGGGGAATTACTCGGCACTGCAGAGGATGTTTCCGTCGCCTTATTTCTACCACCCAAGCCTGCTGGGCAGCATGGACAGCACTACCGCGGCAGCGGCTGCTGCCGCCATGTACAGCAGCATGTACCGGACTCCTCCCGCGCCCCATCCCCAGCTGCAGCGGCCCCTGGTGCCCCGAGTGCTCATCCACGGCCTGGGGCCTGGGGGACAGCCGGCCCTCAACCCCTTGTCCAACCCCATCCCAGGTACCCCGCACCCCCGGTGAAGAGTGAGCCTGCAGACCTTCCCTGTCCCCTCCCCGACCAGGACAGCTGTCCCTCCTCTCCCCCAACCAGGCAGTCTGGCCTCCCTTGCAGTGTACCAGGAAGCAAAGAAGTGAGAGAGGAAGATGCTCAGCAGTGGGCGGGGGTCCTCCCCCAAAAGAGCCAGCCCTCCGCACTTCATCTCCCCACCCCCAGAGACAGGGCTGGAAAGCTCCCCCACAGCAGTTTCACTGGCGAAAACGCTGACCCCACACAGAGAGCGACCAGTAAGTGAAAACATCAACAAAAACACCTCAAGTTCTTTTTAAAAATGACTTTAGGGACAAGCCGGAGGGGAGGGGGGTGGGGTAAGGAGGGAAGAAAGAAGGGCAAGGGGAGGAAACTGCACAGGCGGAGAGAATTGTAGATGAACAGCCTCAGATTCCAAGGCAGAGGGCGTTGCTGTGGACATTCCGTCTGGCCCAGAGAAAAGAGGAGGGTAACTGAGAACTTTGCACTGAATTCTCATGACCTTTTTTCTTTCGGAAAAGTGGCATGCTCCATAATATGAAAAAAAATGTACATTTGAAAGACTGAGTGATAAGTGATATATCATATTTATTATATGTTGTCCAAAAAAGAGTCACTTATATACCTTAGTAAAACATGATTTTTCTTTTCATGTCTTTTTGATTCAGTAAAATAAATGCTTAGACAAAAATATAGATTTTTTGGTGATTGAAAATTACAGAAATAAAGTTTATCTTTTTTTAACAAGTGATGAAATCCGAGGGAGCTGATTTTACTAAAGCAGAGTGTACTATGATGAAATGTGTCACTTAATTTAGAATTACCCAAAGTCCCTTCCGGAATATTAGGAATTTACAACATCTATAAATACGTTGGGTTGACTTGGGTAAAAACAGCTCCATTTTTCATGTTGGCCTCTTCCGAGCCGTTAATTTGGTACGTGTGAATTTTTTTCTTTTTAAGTGGATGATTTCAGAGCAGTTCGTGAAGCTGCAAGAGAAAATCTGTGCTTGTAGGCTTGCTGGCCAAGTAGGCGGCCAACTTTCCCTGCTGCCCCGGCTGGCCTGGCAGCTGCAGCCGAACCGAGTCTGACCGCCGTTCCTCCTTCTCCTAGGGCTCCTCTCAGCGGTGAGGGTCTGGAGCGCTGGGCAGCAAAGATGCCGGCAGGAGCTGGGCGGTGGGCGGGCAGACGTGCGGCCGCGCAGCTGTTCTTCAGCCCGAGGCCGGGCGCCCGCGTGGTGGGACAGCCTGCAAGCAGGAGGCTGTAGGGTGCGCAAATTAGGGTGCCACGGAGACTTGGAGAGGCCTGGCTAGCAAACCCTGGTTGTGCTTTGATCCCTGCCTTCTTGTTCCCTGGTGGCAGGCATCCAAACCCTAGCCCTGCACCGAGCCTCTTGTCCTGGTGAGTTGGCTGTGATGGGATGCCTAGAGCGGAATGCAGCTCTGGCCGAGACAGGTGTGCCGGAGCTTTTTATGCGCGTCCCTGGATCTTTGGGGACCACAAAATGAGAGGCCCTGCCCAGAGAGTAGTGGAGGTCAGCTGCTTGCTTTGGGAGTGTGTATCAGTGTGTGAGAACTGGTGTGTAATACTCTTAGCACCTTGGCCAGAGCCTCACCTCATCCAGAGCCTGACCCAGCTCTAGACCTCCCTCCCTTACTAGCTCCCAAGAGGCTGAGCCCTCCCAACTAGGAGAGGCAGAACTGGAAGGGAATGGTTGTACTGTTGCGGGGCTGCTCCCAGCTTCTCCAGCCTGGAGGTCACTTCTCCCGTTGTCAGAGAGTTGAGTCCCCATCTGGGTATCTTCACATCTCTGTCTTCACTCTGGCCCTAGTATGTAGTCAAAGGAGTAAGACCTGCAGCTAAAACACATCCAGACCCAATTTCCAACTTTCTCTGATGTCTGAATCTTAGTAGAGTTATAAAAACATTTTTTAAAAATGTTGAGTGCTGTGGGAGTGTGTGTTGGGGAGCAGTGGGAAAGAAGAAGGAAAGAAAGAGGTGAAATCTAGGAAGAAATTGCCTTGGGCACCTTGATCAGACTTTGGCTAATTAGGGAGTGATTTCTCTCCAGCTCATCAGTTTGCTTTAAAAATGGTTGTGGTCTTGTTTGATTTTAACAAAAGGGTCTGGACTGGCCCTTCTCATTTTCTTCCCGCTGAGCTGGGACAAACTCAAACAGCTGGGCTAGGCTGGAAACTGGGCACCACTGTGTCTAGTGGGAATGCCATTGCCTGGACAGTCAGCAGACTCTCCTTGTTCTGTCTTAGCTGCTGTTGGATTTTACAATCATGTTTAAATACTTCAGGTCCTTAAATGGTCCACCTGGGCCTAAAAAGGTACTTCCCAGGACCTGGGGGTGGGGGGTGGGGAAGGCGGTGCTACAGCTTCTTTCTGCACTGGCCCCAGGGGTGATCATCTCTGGGGGAAAGGGGGAGCTGGGAATTCATTGGTGCTCACACATTCAAAGTTCCATACTAAGAGTGACCTCAAGTTCAGTTGGGAAAAGCACATAAACAAACTTTCAAATATAAACAAGACCATAGAACCCATCTGCTACCAGCAGCCCGCCAACCACTCTGCTCGGGAGCCTGCCAGCTACCCCTTCACTCTCAAGGCCAAACTGGGACTCCAAACATGCACAATGAAGGGGGAAACACCATGTCTACAGGGACCAAGTTTTCTTAATTAACCTCCTATTCCACTGCTGCTAGCAATTAGTCTAGATCTACCAGAATCCTCCCAAATGTGTTTTTGCTTCAAAACCATGTTTTCTTTCACCCCTAAACCGTGCAGCTGAAAGTGTCAATACCCATCTAAATTTGTTTTGGTGATTTCCTGTTGCATAGAAGTTAGCAAATGGAGTGTGTGTGTGTGTGTGTGTGTGTGTGTGTGTGTGTGTGTGGTATGGGGTGGGATTGTTGTCCCAGGGAGAAAGTTGAGTGCTGGATCCCTTCTTTTCTTTCTGCAGCAGTACTATAAGGGGCACCTCAGCAGGTGCCCTTCTATTCAAATGTTCCCAAACTACTGCTTAGAAGTCAAGTGCAAACAGAGTCCATTTCCTCAAAAGAAATCCTTCCGTCTGTGCCTGCCCAACAGAGTAGGGAGGTCGGCTAAAAGGTGAGGAGTGCAACACCAGGTTTTCCAAAAAAAAAGCAAGGAACAGAATAAGAGACAAAGGTATTTTCACCAGGGAGATCCGGAGTTAGTTGTGGAGGCTCGGAGGTCTGCTGGTCCTGGGAGCTGCACTTCTTTTCTTTTTCCCACCTTCAGCTGATGTCAGAAGGACACTCCACTGCTTGCTCCATTTGGATTGCTCCTTTCATTAAGTTGGGGACTGGCAAAACAGAGATTTTCAGGGGCATTCTTTCCTTGCTACAGAAACACGAAAAAAAAAAAAAACCAAACCCACTTGTTTCAGAGAGATGTTTAAACACAAAGACCTCTTAAACTTGCTGTCTGTAAGATCAGCTCTGAGACTCCAGCAAACCTAGCACTAATCTGTAGTGAGTGTGAAACAAGTTAACTCCCCAACTAGCAGCCAGCCATTCTAACCCCAGCCAACAATTTTCAATGAGTTGCAAAGTAATGATTGCTGCTTGCCTCCATGCTGCCAGCAAATATACTTAACACCTTGTATCAGTTTATTTTTGCTCCACCCCTCAAAATGAAAGCCCACATGATGGCAAATTAGACAGCTGATTCCCTCCGTTGCAAATAAAACTGCTTACCGAAAACCAAGACTTTCCTCCTCCTCCCTCCCTGCCATCTGACTCCTGCCTAAGCAGCCCTTCCCCAGGAGCCTGCTGAATCCCACCTCCCCTCTTTAAACAGGCAGCTTGTTTTATTATATTTTTAACTTTCTAAAAATATTTGGAAAAGCTCTCCCTAGGGGGAAAGAAACTAGTCCTTATTAAGCAATGTGGTTACAGAAATATACTGGAAGAGAGCTGCTTGGTTTTCTAAAAAGCCAGACATGCCTTGAAGTCAACATGCTTGGAAAGAGACTGACTTCATCACTGGTGGGCATATCAGGGGCAGAGCCGAGCCTCATAGGGAACTGATGCTTCCCCTTCTGCAATGAATTCTTGGTGTGGGAAAGCTGGTTTGTCCTGTGTTTTGGCTGTTAGCTAGGCAATTAGGCAGAAGGGTGAGTGGGGGCTTCTCCAGGGTTTACCCCATGGACCCTGGAACAGTGCCTCGAGGCTTCTTGAGCTTTCACTAGGTCTTTGTCCAGTATTAGCTTCTTGGCCAGTTCCAGCCTTCCTCTCTACCCACGCCTCCTTCCCTGGAGTTGAGGGCCTGTGTGCCCCTCCCTTCTTCTGGAAGGTAGAACACCTCCGGTGCTTAGTAGGGGTAAGTGTGTGGGGTTAGAAGAGGGAGGTATCACTGGCCTATCGCATCGGAAAACCAGGTCATCTGTCTCAGGGCGATGAGATGACCCAGAAGGGACTTTTCCTCTCTCCTTCTTCCAACTGAGTTCTGAAAGTCCCTGTCAGTCTTAGTGTTGCTGTGTGGACGGCCCCAGCCAACCTCGCATTCTGTTTCTCCACCTACGTCTCTCCTCAGGCCTCCCTCTGCAGTTTTTCTCTCCTAGCACCACAGACAGCTCCTTGGGCGAGCGGTGGAGCAAACTGCCGGAGGCTGAAGGGTTCCCGGAAAAGCCTAGGCGACCGCAGGGGGCGCACCCGGGACGGGTCGGCGGCGCCCGCGGGGGAGGTTCGCGAGGTGATTACAAAGCACCCTCCCTGGTAGAGCTTCCTGATTAGCTCTAAGACCAAACAGGGTCACTTTCCAAAGAACAAAATCTTCGGATCAATAAAGTAATTCAAAACCCAAAAGATCTCGGGGTAAGTAGTGCTCAGTGACAGATCAACTCTAAACCGTCCCTATTTAATAAGTTCTTAGCGAAAGCCGACTGGGAAGGAGAGGGGCCTCAGTTCTGCCGCTTCGAAGCCCCTGCGCCGCGGCCGCAGCGCAGTCGCCAATGGAACGGCTCTCAATGGCATTCTTTTTTGTTTGTTTGTTTTTACTTTCTCGGCTAGCGCAGCCCCGACTGTGCTCAGCGAACCGCCGCCTCGGTCGATGGAAGCCCAGAAGTGCTCCTGAGGCGGCCGCCCTGCAACTAGCGTTAAGCTGAGGCCCGGAACTCCACGGCTTTTTTCATCTCGCGTCTCCTTTCCCCGGTTTTGGGACTCTCCCAGCTCCTGTTATTATTTGGTTCGGGATAGCGGTCGCCCCCGCAGGAGCTCCACTGAACTTCGCGAACCCGAGATTGAACTTGTAGGATAAAAAAGGCTTTTGTCACTTTGGAGTTGAGGGATTTCCGCTCCCACTCACCTCTGCGTCTGGCCGCCTGACTTGATTCTTCAGTGAAGAAGCCCTGGAAGTGGGATCCTCTTTCCCACTCCCAGCAACACACACACACACACACACACACACACACACACACACTGCAGCCCGTTGTTTATGCACACACACACACACACACCCACACACCCACACACCCACACACACTGCAGCCCGTTGTTTATGCCGCGGTTCTCATGTCCCGCCATCGCCGGCCGGCTGCGCTCTGGGTCTCCAGCGGAGTGCGCCCATCCATGCCTGGCCTCTGCGAGCCCCACCTCACCCAACCCCGGACAGCCCCACAGCCCCAAGTTCCTGATCCCCGTTACAGACGGTGTGGGAGAAATGAGTGCATCAGGACAGGGGCTGTATAGATCAGGGACAGGAATTTAAATACTTTCAGAAAAGGTGCCTGCGCAGGGCCTACAGAGCTGGGCCCCCTGTTCTCACATCTCTGTAGGCATGGGAGAAAATACGAAGCGTCCTCCTATGAAGATGATAAAATAATCACTGCCCAAGTAGAAGCTCATATCTGTATCCCACTTCAAACACTACCCCCACCCCCAAGGCCTCAATGTTGCAAATGAATATCTCCCTTCAGATTTTCCCTAGGGCCTAGGAAGCCAGCTCCTCATTGTTGATTATCCCCACCTCCTCTACTGCCTCTCTGGCTCTCCTCTTCCTCTTTCCCTTTAGAATTAGAGGAATGGAAATGCTGACTGGAATTTAGAGGTTGACAGAGACTTTTAAGCTGGATCGTGGGTTACCCACATTTGAAATCCAGGCACCATTTTGGGGGGGGTCTCCCAGTACATTCAGGGGCTGGAGAAGGTGTTCCAAGGTGAGCATGGTTATGTGAAACAGGAGAAAAAGTTTTCTTTGGAGCAATGTGTATTTATACCGCTGCCTAAGGAGAGAGGAATTAGTGATAGTGCATTGTCCCACAGCTCCTATACCACACAATTAGAATGCCCATTATGGAATAATAATCTACTTCTACTTTCTAAAGCCAGTTGGCTGATAGAGTGTTAGGAAAAGGATATGGAAGTTGGTGCTACTCACTTCCTACCATAGGGAAGTTAAGCTACTCTTTATAGCTTCCAGATGTGGGGGTTGTCCAAGTGAAGAGACCATAGTAGGTCTCTTTCTCACTAGGCAGTTTCCTGGTTGACTGAACTGCTAGTAAATTACTTTCTAGTGATCTAATATGAAAAATTTGATTTTCCTAATACTCCTCATTTGAGAAAACAAGCATTCCATAATTTCTGAAAGATCCAATAAGGATCAGATTGCTCAACTTCCTCTTGCACCAACTCTTAGCATTCCCACACCCCCAAGCTGGGCATATGCAGACCTATGGGCAGGGAAGTTCTAGACCAGATATTAATAGATGGAGATGTCCATTGGAAGTAGGGCCATAATCACTTAGAAACCTCAAATTATTATTCATCTGCCCTATTTCCAACACAGGTTCCATTGATAGAAACTTACCAAACTGTTTCCCTTAGATTAAGAGGATGTCAAAGGGACACCTACTTTTTCACTGTATTCACAGAGTAAATACACTGTACCATTACATTACACATACTCATATGCGAATAAATGCATGATTGTCATATAATCATTCATTTCTATGCATCAATAGATTAGACCAGAAAATCACATAAAACACAAATGGATAAATGCGAGTATGCGGTAATTCATTTTGTCTTCTTTTTTGGATTGCTTTCGAAAGTTCTGGCAATCCGTATTGTGGATCCCCCTTCTGCCTCGACCCCCCGAGCTTCTCTAGATTTACTTCAGAGCATTTAGTGGGAACAACTCCACTCATCCCTGTCACGTGGCAGCCTTTGACCCGCCCACCTCAGCCATGCCCAATCAGAGCACAGGAAAGATTCTGTGCCAATCAGAGCAAAGGAAAGAAAGCGGCCTTGCTGCGACTGGTGGGATTTTCTACTTTTCCACCTACTCTTCGTTCTGCTTGCAGCTGGAATTTTTGGGGGGTCAGTTGTAGCAAACAGGCCCAAACTAATGCTACCCATTTCTTTTACCCCTGTCTTATTATCCCTTTGGGTTAAAACTTTAACGATAATGAATGACATTATGCAGCTTCCTGAGATTCTCGTGGCCTATTTATCCTTATGGAGTGTTAGTCCCTCAGTTGTTCCGACTCTTTGAGACCCCCATGGACTATAGCCTGCCAGGTTCTTCCGTCCATAGGATTTTTCCAGGCAAGAACAGTGGAGTGGGTTGCCATTCCTTTCTCCAGTCCTTATGGACGAACCGGTTATTTTCATCTGTCCAAAGTTCTCCCCCAAAGTTATTAAACAGGGTATAAAGTTCGATTTGAAAAGATCCTGATGCTGGGGATGATTGCAGCCATGAAATTAAAAGACGCTTACTCCTTGGAAGGAAAGTTACGACCAACCTATACAACATATTAAAAAGCAGAGACATTCCTTTGTCAATAAAGGTCCGTCTGGTCAAGGCTCTGGTTTTTCCAGTATGGATGCATGGATGTGAGAGTTGGACTATAAAGAAAGCTGAGCGCCGAAGAATTGATGCTTTTGAACTGTGGTGTTGGAGAAGACTTGAGAGTCCTTAGACTGCAAGGAGATCCAACCAGTCCATCCTAAAGGAGATCAGTCCTGGGTGTTCATTGGAAGGACTGATGTTGAAGCTGAAACTCCAATACATTGGCCACCTGATGTGAAGAGCTGATTCATTTGAAAAGACCCTGATTCTGGGAAAGATTGAGGGCAGGAGGAGAAGGGGGTGACAGAGGATGAGATGGTTGGATGGCATCACCGACTCAATGGACATGGATTTGGGTAGACTCCAGCAATTGGTGATGATGGACAGGGAGGCCTGGTGTGCTGCGGTTCATGGGGTTTCAAAGAGTTGGACACGACTGAGCGACTGAACTGAACTGAACTGATGATGGGGAAGATTGAAGGTGGGAGGAGAAGAGGACGATAGAGGATGAAATGGTTGGATGGCATCACTGACTCGATGGACACGACTTTGAGTAGGCTTTGAGTAGGGAGTTGGTGATGGACAGGGAGGCCCGGCGTGCTGCCAGTCCATGGGGTCCCAAAGAGTCAGACAGGACTGAACTGAACTGAAAGTTCTCGATTGGAGTTTGAATAAACCTGAAGTCTTTTCCACTTCATTTAGTAAAGCAATAATGACTGCTTTCATTCCGATAGATACAATGGCCCGGGGATCTGTTGAGAAGCCTCAGGTGAGTGAATTCAATAGAGGGAAGTTCTGGCCCCTGAGGGAGAAGGAAATGGCAACCCACTCCAGTATTCTTGCCTGGAGAATCCTGTGGACAGAGAAGCCTGGAGGACTGCTGTCCATGGGGTCACAGAGTCGGACACAACTGAAGCTACTTAGCAGCAGTAGCTGGCCTCTGAAGACTTTTAAGGTCTGAGGCCCAGAGTCCTTTGGGTCTTCATTCTCACCTACTTTTGTCCTCCTGACTTTTGTTATTTTATATGACTGGGAGGTTTTTATGGGGTCAAAAGGTGATAGACCTAGCATTTCTGTTGAGGAATGTCCATTCTGAAAAGTTGAATTAAGCTTGTAAATTTGCTGGATATAACTTTTAACAGTTTGGAACAGGATTAAAAAAAGCCCAACTATTCAAGGCACTTGCTTATTAACAGCAGTGCTGCATACCTTGGTGACATTTCAGGAAGGATATCCTTTCTTTGATAACATGTTTTACAGGCTTTTCTTTTTCTCCCATGAATGATCCAGCCCCTTGGGGGAACACAATTCTTGGTTTTGTCCAGAAATTTGGCAAAAGGATATTTTCCAATATCCATGTTAATAAGTAATTGGATTTTAACCAGAAGTGATCTTGATCCAAATCCAATCAAGATTGGAAAGAATCTCAAAGGTCATCCAACTTAATACCTATTCTAGTTTTTTTTGTTTTAACAACATATTTGGTTTATGTCTTCTGTTGCTCCCATTTTTTTCTGTAAAGATAGAGAGGGGGAAGATAAGAGATTCTACAGTGTTACAGCTTTGTCTTTCAATGAAATTAAATTTGTGTGATCAAATCCTACTACACCCACCAAAAACAAGATTTTTGTAAAAGCTATTAAAATAACTTGTCTATCATAAAAGTAATGCATGTTCACTGTGGAAAAAAAATTAAAATACTAAGGCGAGAAGAAAAAAGTTCACTTTCTATCATTCAAAGAAAACCATTGCTAATATTTAATTTGTTGTTTCTAGAATTTTGCTGTGAATTTGTGTATAGTTGTAATATTTCATCTGGGATAACATTTATGCTTTCCCCATAAGTAATACAAGTATCTCTGTATTATTTAAAACTCTTTATAATATTTGATACATAAGATTCTGTTCCATAAATTTATCAAAGTCAAGTCAACCATTCTTTCATCGCTGGACATTTACATTGTTTTCCTTAATTTGAGATGAATAATGTTTTAATGAGTGTGAAACCAAGATTTTGGAAAAAGGATTCTAGATGTTTGGTGTATCACTTTATCACTTATCTTAACTAGGGCTGTGGAAGCAATGAAAGAGCAAGATGACCAGCTCAAGAAGAGAGAGGAGAAACTGACCAAAGGTAGTGGCTTCATGAATAGTGCAAATTCAGCCTGAGTAAATTGAGAGCTGGGATGAGCCTGTATATGCTGTGGTGAAGTAAGCAAAGAGCATCACTTACAAGTTTTCTATGTATGTGTTAAACTTCCCAGATTTTGAGTATGAATTTGGCAGCTCTTCACCAGAGAAGGGGACTTGCCTAGCTAAAGAGAGGGGAAGAAGGTTATGTATCTTTTGATTTAGGTTGATAACATGTTGCTTGCCTACGTTGCTCTACTGTTTTTTTCTGTGCTCCAACTATTCTGTGGGTAAATGGAAGGCTTTAGCGTCTAGGACTGTCAATATGGCACCTTTTATCAGAACTAAATTCAGGTTAAGTTAAAAAAATCACAATCCACAAAGAAATTTGAGGGTGGGCGTGGGGGCTTGAGAAAAAGAATTAAATAGCAATAGTCTACCCTTTCATTTACATGACACACATTAACCGCAACACAGAAGTTCCAAGAGAACTGTCTTGTTCTCTTGTCTCTAGGAGCCCATGTAGGGCGCTTTAATTGCCACATTTTCAAACCGATGTAATGGTGGGGATGTCTTAGTAATTACCTTAATGAGATAACACCTTTCCTTCCCTCAACCTACTCATTATCACGCCTCTTGTTCAAATTTCAACTACAAAGAACTATACTTCTAAAAAAAAGAAGTCTGAAATGTATTGTTCCAGGGCTCATACCCTTAAAATAATCACATTGCACTTATCTTAAAAATATGAAAGAAATAGTACACACAGGCAATTCAAATATGTTAAAGGGAAGGCTTGAGATAAGTAAACTAAACATCTGGGTGCCCTTTAATTATTCTTGGTTGGATTCTTTATCTTGACCTATAGTGATGCTAAGGTGCCAAAGTGATGAATTTTAAGATGTTGGGCTGTGAAGACGTGCAGCTGCAACACTGATGGATTTAGGAAGGGATGGTAACAAGGTTAGCTGCATGTGAAGTGTGAATTGAGATTTTTGCAAAGAGACTGTGATTGCAGATGGGCATAATGTTGTACCCTTGCATGAAATCTTGCTATTATTGTATAATGGTCAGACAGAGTGTGAAATGACTTATTACTTTTCTTTTATTCTTTAATGAAGTTGGTTTGAGTAGCAGTACTACTGCTAGTCAATAGTAGTAAAGCACACACGCAAAACTATATGACAGGTGCTGACATATTAAATATTTATTTGGTTTTGACTTTTCCCCCCTAATTTTCATGAATACACATATGCAAACAGAAGCATCTCTTTATCTGTATAGACAAATTTGCACTGATCTGTGTATCTGTGTATACCTTTATTGTCCTGTGTAAATATCTATACATGGCTCTGATGCATGTAAAATATTTCAATGTCCAAGGAAATTTCATAGCACTTATAAGTGTTTAAAAATGCTGTGATGCTTTGAGACTGATTTCTGCTTGAAATTCTGATTTAAAAACTCAATTAGGATTTATATGGGTAATGTTGAAATATTAGTTTATCATTGTGACTAGGAGTACTTTATGGAACAAAGCATAATAAAATCCCATTATGAAGCACAGTCTTTAACATGGTTTTAGTTAATGGAAAGATCAAATCACAGTTCTTCTGTCTTGTAATATAGAGTACACATCTTTCATTATATCACAGAACCCATAATGTAAATGTTTCTTTAGTTCCCAGTATCAGCACCACAAAAGGATAATACCTTAGGCTTTACAAGTCAAAGGGAAATAATGCTATGATGTTAAAAACAAAACTAACAAACCTGCCTCTCCCTCTATAGTCAGTTTTCTGGCTTCAGATGCTTATGTTAGAAACACTGAGAAATAGTTGGTTTTGGAGATTAGAGACTCTATTCATTGTAGAATGACTTTTTATATGGTCTGTGAGATTCATAATCATTTTAATGCATTGGTTTGATACTCTTGATATGAATAATAAGTGTTCAGAAAAGACACATAAATATGTCTTTAACATAACCCCATGGCTCAGATGGTAAAGAATCCACCTGCAATGCAGGAGACCTGGGTTCAATCCCTGGGTTGGGAAATCCCCTGGAGAAGGGAATATCTACCCACTCCAGTATTCTTGTCTGGAGAATTCCATGGACAGAGAAGCCTGGCAGGCTATACCCCATGGCGTCGCAAAGAGTTGAACATGACTGAGCAACTTTCACTTTTAAGTTTAAAATTTAGCATTTTAAAAGAAAGTTAAATTTGTTTGCATATTTCAAATTGTTATATAGTTAGGCCCTGATATTAAGAAAAAATCTTGTTCTGTGTTTGAAGTATACTAAGAGTCAAATTCGGAGAAGGCAATGGCACCCCACTCCAGTACTCTTGCCTGGAAAATCCCATGGATGAAGGAGCCTGGTAGGCTGCAGTCCATGGGATGGCTAAGAGTCGGACATGACTGAGAGACTTCACTTTCACTTTTCACTTTCATGCATTGGAGAAGGAAATGGCAACCCACTCCAGTATTCTTGCCTGGAGAATCCTGTGGACAGAGAAGCCTGGAGGACTGCTGTCCATGGGGTCACAGAGTCGGACACAACTGAAGCTACTTAGCAGCAGTAGCTGGCCTCTGAAGACTTTTAAGGTCTGAGGCCCAGAGTCCTTTGGGTCTTCATTCTCACCTACTTTTGTCCTCCTGACTTTTGTTATTTTATATGACTGGGAGGTTTTTATGGGGTCAAAAGGTGATAGACCTAGCATTTCTGTTGAGGAATGTCCATTCTGAAAAGTTGAATTAAGCTTGTAAATTTGCTGGATATAACTTTTAACAGTTTGGAACAGGATTAAAAAAAGCCCAACTATTCAAGGCACTTGCTTATTAACAGCAGTGCTGCATACCTTGGTGACATTTCAGGAAGGATATCCTTTCTTTGATAACATGTTTTACAGGCTTTTCTTTTTCTCCCATGAATGATCCAGCCCCTTGGGGGAACACAATTCTTGGTTTTGTCCAGAAATTTGGCAAAAGGATATTTTCCAATATCCATGTTAATAAGTAATTGGATTTTAACCAGAAGTGATCTTGATCCAAATCCAATCAAGATTGGAAAGAATCTCAAAGGTCATCCAACTTAATACCTATTCTAGTTTTTTTTGTTTTAACAACATATTTGGTTTATGTCTTCTGTTGCTCCCATTTTTTTCTGTAAAGATAGAGAGGGGGAAGATAAGAGATTCTACAGTGTTACAGCTTTGTCTTTCAATGAAATTAAATTTGTGTGATCAAATCCTACTACACCCACCAAAAACAAGATTTTTGTAAAAGCTATTAAAATAACTTGTCTATCATAAAAGTAATGCATGTTCACTGTGGAAAAAAAATTAAAATACTAAGGCGAGAAGAAAAAAGTTCACTTTCTATCATTCAAAGAAAACCATTGCTAATATTTAATTTGTTGTTTCTAGAATTTTGCTGTGAATTTGTGTATAGTTGTAATATTTCATCTGGGATAACATTTATGCTTTCCCCATAAGTAATACAAGTATCTCTGTATTATTTAAAACTCTTTATAATATTTGATACATAAGATTCTGTTCCATAAATTTATCAAAGTCAAGTCAACCATTCTTTCATCGCTGGACATTTACATTGTTTTCCTTAATTTGAGATGAATAATGTTTTAATGAGTGTGAAACCAAGATTTTGGAAAAAGGATTCTAGATGTTTGGTGTATCACTTTATCACTTATCTTAACTAGGGCTGTGGAAGCAATGAAAGAGCAAGATGACCAGCTCAAGAAGAGAGAGGAGAAACTGACCAAAGGTAGTGGCTTCATGAATAGTGCAAATTCAGCCTGAGTAAATTGAGAGCTGGGATGAGCCTGTATATGCTGTGGTGAAGTAAGCAAAGAGCATCACTTACAAGTTTTCTATGTATGTGTTAAACTTCCCAGATTTTGAGTATGAATTTGGCAGCTCTTCACCAGAGAAGGGGACTTGCCTAGCTAAAGAGAGGGGAAGAAGGTTATGTATCTTTTGATTTAGGTTGATAACATGTTGCTTGCCTACGTTGCTCTACTGTTTTTTTCTGTGCTCCAACTATTCTGTGGGTAAATGGAAGGCTTTAGCGTCTAGGACTGTCAATATGGCACCTTTTATCAGAACTAAATTCAGGTTAAGTTAAAAAAATCACAATCCACAAAGAAATTTGAGGGTGGGCGTGGGGGCTTGAGAAAAAGAATTAAATAGCAATAGTCTACCCTTTCATTTACATGACACACATTAACCGCAACACAGAAGTTCCAAGAGAACTGTCTTGTTCTCTTGTCTCTAGGAGCCCATGTAGGGCGCTTTAATTGCCACATTTTCAAACCGATGTAATGGTGGGGATGTCTTAGTAATTACCTTAATGAGATAACACCTTTCCTTCCCTCAACCTACTCATTATCACGCCTCTTGTTCAAATTTCAACTACAAAGAACTATACTTCTAAAAAAAAGAAGTCTGAAATGTATTGTTCCAGGGCTCATACCCTTAAAATAATCACATTGCACTTATCTTAAAAATATGAAAGAAATAGTACACACAGGCAATTCAAATATGTTAAAGGGAAGGCTTGAGATAAGTAAACTAAACATCTGGGTGCCCTTTAATTATTCTTGGTTGGATTCTTTATCTTGACCTATAGTGATGCTAAGGTGCCAAAGTGATGAATTTTAAGATGTTGGGCTGTGAAGACGTGCAGCTGCAACACTGATGGATTTAGGAAGGGATGGTAACAAGGTTAGCTGCATGTGAAGTGTGAATTGAGATTTTTGCAAAGAGACTGTGATTGCAGATGGGCATAATGTTGTACCCTTGCATGAAATCTTGCTATTATTGTATAATGGTCAGACAGAGTGTGAAATGACTTATTACTTTTCTTTTATTCTTTAATGAAGTTGGTTTGAGTAGCAGTACTACTGCTAGTCAATAGTAGTAAAGCACACACGCAAAACTATATGACAGGTGCTGACATATTAAATATTTATTTGGTTTTGACTTTTCCCCCCTAATTTTCATGAATACACATATGCAAACAGAAGCATCTCTTTATCTGTATAGACAAATTTGCACTGATCTGTGTATCTGTGTATACCTTTATTGTCCTGTGTAAATATCTATACATGGCTCTGATGCATGTAAAATATTTCAATGTCCAAGGAAATTTCATAGCACTTATAAGTGTTTAAAAATGCTGTGATGCTTTGAGACTGATTTCTGCTTGAAATTCTGATTTAAAAACTCAATTAGGATTTATATGGGTAATGTTGAAATATTAGTTTATCATTGTGACTAGGAGTACTTTATGGAACAAAGCATAATAAAATCCCATTATGAAGCACAGTCTTTAACATGGTTTTAGTTAATGGAAAGATCAAATCACAGTTCTTCTGTCTTGTAATATAGAGTACACATCTTTCATTATATCACAGAACCCATAATGTAAATGTTTCTTTAGTTCCCAGTATCAGCACCACAAAAGGATAATACCTTAGGCTTTACAAGTCAAAGGGAAATAATGCTATGATGTTAAAAACAAAACTAACAAACCTGCCTCTCCCTCTATAGTCAGTTTTCTGGCTTCAGATGCTTATGTTAGAAACACTGAGAAATAGTTGGTTTTGGAGATTAGAGACTCTATTCATTGTAGAATGACTTTTTATATGGTCTGTGAGATTCATAATCATTTTAATGCATTGGTTTGATACTCTTGATATGAATAATAAGTGTTCAGAAAAGACACATAAATATGTCTTTAACATAACCCCATGGCTCAGATGGTAAAGAATCCACCTGCAATGCAGGAGACCTGGGTTCAATCCCTGGGTTGGGAAATCCCCTGGAGAAGGGAATATCTACCCACTCCAGTATTCTTGTCTGGAGAATTCCATGGACAGAGAAGCCTGGCAGGCTATACCCCATGGCGTCGCAAAGAGTTGAACATGACTGAGCAACTTTCACTTTCACTTTTAAGTTTAAAATTTAGCATTTTAAAAGAAAGTTAAATTTGTTTGCATATTTCAAATTGTTATATAGTTAGGCCCTGATATTAAGAAAAAATCTTGTTCTGTGTTTGAAGTATACTAAGAGTCAAATTCGGAGAAGGCAATGGCACCCCACTCCAGTACTCTTGCCTGGAAAATCCCATGGATGAAGGAGCCTGGTAGGCTGCAGTCCATGGGATGGCTAAGAGTCGGACATGACTGAGAGACTTCACTTTCACTTTTCACTTTCATGCATTGGAGAAGGAAATGGCAACCCACTCCAGTGTTCTTGCCTGGAGAATCCCAGGGATGGGGGAGCCTGGTGGGCTGCTGTCTATGGGGTCGCACAGAATCGGACACGACTGAAGCGACTTAGCAGCAGCAGCAGCAGCAAGAGTCAAATGATGTTCTTCAAAGCAACACATAAATTTAGACCAGTTGGCTGAGAAAAACAATGTTTAATCTTTTTTCTCAGCACCAAATTTATTGACCTTTTCTCCTCATTTTTCTTTGGCTCAACTTGCTGCATAGACAGAAATAATTCTGGCTATGACAATGTCATTTCTCATCAGGCAAAAAGTAGAATGACATTTATTTAGGTGAAATCTAGAAGTAGATATCACCTTTTTCTTTTTTGGGGGGGTTAAATGTTATTTTTTACTAGGAGTTTCTTAAAGTGACTTAGTCTAAGATTGTAGTGGAGCAAAACATGTGGTATAGTGCACTATGAGGAGAGCAAATTTGTGAAGGACTTGAATTTGTGAGGTATCTAAACTTCATGTGTTTATGATGTCAATTTTAGGAAAGACATACATTCTTGTTGCTTACATGGTGACTTGGCCATATCTGTAGAAAACTTGACTTTTGGCAACTGTAATTAGTCACCTTCTTTATTCTATACTGAATAAGTGCTGTGATTGGCTTACATCTACTAAGCTTAGCTTCCCAGGTAGTGCTAGCAATAAAGAATCCATCTGCCATTGCAGGATTCTATCTCTGGGTCAAAGCTATGGTTTTTCCAGTAGTCATGTATGGATGTGAGAGTTGGACTATAACGAAAACTGAGCACCAAATAACCAATGCTTTTGAACTGTGGTGTTGGAGAAGACTCTTAAGAGTCACTTAGACAGCAAGGATATCCAACCAGTCCATCTTAAAGGAAATCAGTCCTGAATATTCATAGGAAGGACTGTTGCTAAAGCTGAGACTCCAATACTTTGACCACCTGATGCAAAGAACTGACTCATTTGAAAAGATCCTGATGCTGGGAAATATTGAGGGCAGGAGGAGAAGGGGACAATAGAGGATGAGATAGTTGGATGGGATCACGGACTCGATGGACGTGATTTTGAGCATGCTACTGGAGTTGGTGATGGACAGGGAGACTTGGTGTGCTGCAGTCCATGGGGTCACAAAGAGTCAGACACGCCTGAGCGGCTGAACTGAACTGAACTGAACTGATCTCTGGGTCAGGAAGATCCCCTGGAGGAGGGCAGGGAAGCCCACTCCAGGATTCTTGCCTAGAGAATCCCATGGACAGAGGAGCCTGGCAGGTTACCGTTCATAGGGTTGCAAAGAGTTGGACACTACTGAAGCAGCTTAGCACAGATACTCCCATTACTCAGATCAGCCCTTCTTTAACTATATGGAAGTGAATCTTCATAAGAGGATGCATTATCTGTTACATAGGTGGGAATCTGATCTACTTTTTGAATTTCAGATTTTTCAAAAATTAGCTGAGTTGCATCTGTTGCAGTTAATAGTGATAATATTTTAGGAATCCCCTACAACTTAACACCAATGTTGTAAAATGTTGACTACTTCACTAAGAATACACAATTCGCTCATAAACATTTATCTCAGCTAATTTTTCAGTTGATAGCTTTACCCTTGAGGTTGACTTCCTAATCTCATTAGTTATGTTTGAAAATACTTAATGGTTGTTTTCTTTAGCAAGATGAGCAATGTTCCTTGTGGACTGGTCAGAATGTGATGAAGCAGTTTCCTTATTAAAGAATTATCACATTTTTTTTTTCCAAGTACTAGTTTCTAAATTCTGGAATGTTATCAAGAACATTAATCTGTGCATACTTTTAGATTGTGTCTAGTAAATTAACATCTAACATTATCCTCAATGTGTGTTATATATGTCTTTTCTTCTGCAGTCCCTAGGTCAAAGTAGGTAAAGTTTACATGATTGAATGAGAAGGTCATTGATTAAAGATGGCATATCCATGTGATGTTTGCAATTTGATATATATTCTCTGATGGGAGGAACCATGTCTGCTCTTTCATTGTATTTTGAGTACCAGGCAAATATGTTTGAGAAACCTAAGGGTACAGTAAATATTTGTTATCATTATTAACTATGGCGATGATATAGTACATTACATTTTTAAAAATTTTCAGTTGGTTTTTGGCTAACGTAGATGTCAGTGAGAGGAATAGCATGTGTTAAAATTGTGTTAGTTATGTAACATAGTTTATTCTTGAATTAATTGCGCTACCAGCCTACTTTTTAATTAAACTCATTCATTTTTCATAGCTTCAGATTAGTCATATGACTCACCAGACTTGTTGTCATTTGTTTGTAGTAAGTAGAGAAATGCATGGAACACTCTTCCAACTGTTTTCTAAAATAGATCCTCTTTATTAGGGATAGACGTGAAGGCTGATGTCAGGAATTGACTCCACTTTCCTTTGGATCCTATATTCTAAATTGTATTGGTGAGTAAATTCAGTCAGCTATGTAATCTAAGAAAAGAAATAGAGATTCCTTTAGCTTATTAGCAATATTCTTAACAGGGTAATGACAACTGGGAAAATAAATTGAGTTGGCAATTTAATAGGTATAATTCAGAGAGTAAACAGAAGCACTTAAATTTCATGGTTAATAGTAGTACTATTGAAACAAGGTGACTAGAAGACACTGTTAATGAAAACAGTGACTTTCAAAATGAAGCTACATTTAGCAACTATTTTTCACCAGAAGTATTTGGCATGATGTTTGGGTTCAAAATTACTATTCTGTATTGCTTAATGCATTGTTAACTGGAATCTGCAGTGTGTGTGGCAGAAGAGAGAAAACTGATGCTTTTTCCTGCGAGAAAGCTCACATCCAGACTCTGTATTTTTACCACACCCATACTTAAGAAGCTCGGAGAACAAAAGGATACCAATAGAGAAAAATCTGTAAAGTCTTGTCGGGTATTATTTGTGTATTGTTATTTTGTTGGAAAAGATGTGAAAATATGAAGAATTGGAAAACAGAACAGCTAAAATAAGTTATAATGAATCATATCTCAAAAACACAAGGGAATACAAATGTAATGACAACACATTTTCATTATTCTAAAAACAAATTCTGTCTGATAGGTTAAATCCTATTAATTGGATATTTTAGCTACTTACCAAAGCAATAAGACTATAATAAGTAGCCTTTTCTTCTAAGGGATAAAAATATGCAAGTGTTATTTTATTTGGTGATCTTCTGGTTCTCTTAAGCTACATATTTTATGGAAAGAGTAGAGAATATGTATAAAGAATTTATTAAGATATTTCATATGGGGGACTTCAAATTTCCTAGATACTTTTGGTACCAAGATATTTGAAGAAAAAATTGAAGAAACAAAGTAGGAACCATAGAGACATGATAACTGTCCCCAGTGTACTACTATGATTCATAATTCACAGGAGAGCAAGGCTCAAGTGGATCATACATTTTATGGTGCAAATGGGATTAATATTGGACTTCATAGATACAACATGTTTATAACAAAGAAGACCATATTTCAATATCTTCCTACTCTAGTAAGGGTTAGAAAGATGAACATTAGAATTATTTTTTAAGCTTCTAGATTAAAAAAGAGGCCAATGGTTATTACTGCCCAAAGGCAAAGATAATTTTAAAATTATTTTAGTTCTTAGGGCTCTGAAGTCTGTTCACACTGGGCAGCATTGCTATGACTCATATTTATTGTTTATGAGACACTGAAATGTGTGATCACCTTTTCAACATAGAAATTGTCTCGCTGGCATATAAGTGTCAAGATTATCGCTTTTCTAAGTTATAATGCCAAGAATGAAGCGGATTTATTTGCAAGTACATCCTAGATACCTCTATGAGAGGTATTTATTTCTAAAACCAACGTGAAATTGTTGATTGTGGACAGTAAGAGTGTATGGCTAGATAGATCACTGCATGCACACATGGAGTGGCCCTTGAGCCAGTTCACAGAGTCATTCTACCACTTCCCATTCTGTTTGTCAATGCCTTAGTCTATTTTCTTCAAAGTTTTTCTTCTTTCCTCCCACTCCTACTTACTTTCTTCTTTTATCCATTATACCTCTGTTTAGCATTTAGCCATCCTTGTATGTATGATATTTGATTATTGGCTTACTTTTCTCCTTAGACTACAAGCATTTTGAAGACATATATTATTCATTAAAAAATTTTCCCTAATGCCTATCAGAGATGCTCAACAAATATTTATTCCCACAAACTGCTGCTGCTGCTAAGTCGCTTCAGTCGTGTCCGACTCTGTGCGACCCCATAGATAGCAGCCCACCAGGCTCCCCCGTCCCTGGGATTCTCCAGGCAAGAACACTGGAATGGGTTGCCATTTCCTTCTCCAATGCAAGAAAGTGAAAAGTGAAAGTGAAGTCGCTCAGTCGTGTCCGACCCTCAGCGACCCCATGGCCTGCAGCCTACCAGGCTCCTCTGTCCATGGGATTTTCCAGGCAAGAGTACTGGAGTGGGTTGCCATTGCCTTCTCCAATGCATGAAAGTGAAAAGTGAAAGTGAAGTCGCTCAGTCATGTCCAACTCTTAGCTAATATTCCTTAAAAATTTTCATTTTGGTTTCTAAAATTTATTTTTTTGAAGTATAGTTGATTTACAATATTATATTAGTTCCTGGTGTACAGTAAAGTGATTTAGTTATATGTATATTCTTTTTCATATTCTTTTCCATTATGATTTATTATAGGATATTAAATAAGCTCCCTGTGCTATACTGTAGGACCTTATTGTTTATCCATTCTATGTATAATCGTTTATGTCTGCTAATCCCAAACTCCCTATCCCTCCCTCCCCTATACTCTCATTCGTCTTGGCAACCGCAGGTCTGTTCTCTGTGTCTGTGAGTCTGTTTTTTCTTTGTAATTAAGTTCATTTGTGTCATATTGTAGATTCCACATACAAGTGATATCATTTGGTATTTCTCTTTTTCTGACTTACTTCACTTGGGATGATAATCTCTAGGTCCCTTCATGTTGCTGCAAATGGCATTATTTTCTTTTTTTATATGGCTGATACCATTTCATTGTGTGTGTGTGTGTATATATATATATATGTATACTAGATCTTTTTTTATTTATCTTAAATTGGAAGATAATTACTTTACAATGTTGTGTTGGGTTTTGCCACACAACAATGTGAATCAGCCCAAAGTATACACGTGTTGCCCCTTTCTGAACCTCCCTCTCACCGCCACCCAACCCCGCCCTCTGGGCTATCACAGAGCACCAGGTCGAGCTCCCTGTGTCTTAGAGCAACTTTCCACCAGTCGTTTGTTTTGCGGATGATACTGTAGACGTTTCAGTGCTACTCTCAATTCATGCACCCTCACCTTCCCCTGCTGTGTCCACAAGTCTGTTTTCTATGTCGGTAACTCTGTTCTTGCCCTACAGATAGGTTCATCAGTACCATTTTCTAGATTCCATGAGTTAATATATGATATTTATTTTTCTCTTTCTGACTTATTTCACTCTGTATTTAGGCTCCAGTTTCATCCACCTCATTAGAACTGACTCAAATGCTTTCCTTTTTATGGCCGAGTAATATTCCATTGTATATCTGTAACACAACTTCTTTATCCATTCATCTGTCAATGGATAGTTAGGTTGCTTCCATGCCTTGACTCTTGTAAATAGTGCTGCTATGAACATTGGAGTGAATATATCTTTTCAGATTATAGTTTTGTCCAGATATATGCCCAGGAGTAAGATTCACAGTCTAATATTCTTATCTTGTAAGTGATATAGGAGGCTGTCAGGATTATTAAACTCTAGAGTAGAGATTTTTTCTTTTCTAGTGTCTTCATATATAAATTTAAATTTCTAATTCATTTAATTTAGACATAATATTTAAGGATTCTTGGTTTGGATTATAACACAATATCATGTGTATAATATTCAGTGTTGGACAGGTCAGAGTCTCCTGTACAGCTTCTTATTTACCAAATGGAGCTTATGGTTTGTGATGATTTTCTCCAAAACATAGGTGGGAGATTAACCTTTTATTTCTTTTCTATAGCAGCCAAGAAGGACTGGAATATAGAATTTTAAAAAGGGGAATTAGAGCTATGAAATCTTATGAGCCAGCTCTCTTTCTTAAAAAGAAAAGTAAAAGAGATAAAGATATTCCCTCATTCATAGGCTTTGGGAAAGTTTAATTAAACTTATTGGTGAAGTGTCTAAGAAATATGAGTTAGCATTCACCAACTATTTTGACTATTATGAAGTCATTTTGGTATTTATTAAAATGTTCTCTTGGCTCTTGTTGGTTCATCTAATTTGAAAGGATGATTTGCAGAGCTTTGATAGATGAATATTAAAACATGCCTGGTTTCCTTATATCTTCTGCTGGGGTTCTGCCCAGCATTTCTCTGCAGTGCCAAATGACCAGGGAGTCCTGGCAAAGAGAGTCTTCAGGCTTTGGCAATAGAAGATGGGCCTACATTTTCTCAACTGCCCAAATATTTTGTGACTTTCAGTCTCAGCAGGCCTCCCCATCTCTTCCATAGCAACAGTGAATTTGAGGGATTACTGTGTTTTTTTTTTTTTTCCTTCCTCCTGTGGGAGAATACCACTATTTCTAAGCTGTGATAAATCAGGTCACTGGTTAGAATTCAGTATAGCCCTGTTCGACTCTATTTGTAGAGGGTAGAGTTTATATAATACTCAAAGGTAGGTCTTCTTTTGGGGACCTAGGGAAAACTTAATCAAATTAAATATAATGCCAAGTTCTACTTGCATTTTCTTGTAGGATATGTCAAAAATGTTATTTCCCTTTAAGAAATAAGCACAAATATATGTAATATGTCAAGAACTAATTTTAAGGTCATTTCCATAGAAGACTCTTATTAAACCAAGAATTTATCATGGATAATGTTCAGATACCTAAATGATACAAAACAACTCTCTTAGAGGACTGCTCTAAATGCATTTTATGGTACATGGATTGTTTTACTGTGAACATTCCCAGTGATTGGTACAAACCTTTGCCAATGAATGACAAATTTACTTACACATCATGTCAGCCAGCAATATTTTACAGCTTTAATTGCTTTAGCTTCAGGCATTCCATGTCAAAATAGAGTGTTTAATGTCCTGCAAGTTGCTCTGTTTCTTTGCAATGTTAAATTATTCTGTAATTTGCCTGTTTTCTTTCTAACTCATTGTCCATTAAGTTCATTAATTTAAAATATATAAAATATAAAATGTATGATGCAACTTTAAATGGCATTATAGCTTTGTTTTAGAAGTTCTGGGTGTGCATCAGAAAGAAAACCTGAAGTGTATTTGCATAAAGTATTTACCCCTACTTTAAATCTCAGTTACAGAGATCCTCTTTTATGTTGCTAAACTTTTGTCTTAATGTGAACCATACTGTTTATACTGATATGTATATATCAAATATCATACAGATTTTTAGTTTTAGATAAAATAAGTTTTATTTTAAAACACTCCAAGTAAGTAATATAGAATCTATTAAAAGGAAAAAGATTGTATTCTGTGAATTCATCCATATTTTAATGATAAACAGTTTTATTTAGTAAAGCCTAAGAGAAAGAATGAAAGGAGTAAAAGTTTTTCTGCCCATTTAATTAAACCAGTTTCAGCAAAGATGTATCAGTACAGAAACACAGTTTTTAGTATTCTTGGTTGTTATAGGTCTGAAATATATTGAAAAGATAATCTGTATCTAGTTTATATCTGTTATCATTTTTAACTGTTAAGCTTTTACTTTATGGCCATTTGTAAAGAATGACCCTTGTTTTGTAACTATTTCAGATATGGTACTGCTGTGTACATATATGTTGTGTTTGGGTGTTAAGATTAATTAACAAAATTTACATAAATATGTAAAAGCTAAAGAATGTCAGATAGCTGCTCTTCTCTATGAATAGTGCCATATTCAAAGTCTGTTCTTTAGTTATATGATAAGTGTTAGTCACTCAGTTGTGTCTGACTCTTTGTGACCCCATGGACTGCAGCCTACCAGGCTCCTCTGTCCATGGAATTCTGCAGGCAAGAATACTAGAGTGGGTTGCCATTTCCTTCTCCAGAGGATCTTCCTCACCCACGGATCGAACCTGGGTCTCCCACGTTGCAGGCAGAGTCTTTACCAACTGAGCCATCAGGGAAGTTTAGTTATATATGATCATTTGAAATAAGATTTGTATTTCTCAGTGTATAGTAAGTGTCTTTCTTTTCAAAGTAGTGTTAGAGTTGTCAAAGAGCATATATTTGCAGGGATGAAAAGTTTTATTTAAAACATTAAAAATGCAAATTCATGTTTTCATGCTATAAGCTTACCTTAATATTGTTCCTTTCCTCTGCCTTCCTCTGATCATGAGGGTATTTCTTTATTGTATTTACTGTTGAGTTCCCAGAGTGTCCTTGGATAAGTTTAACTGTAATTTACTGAGCCTTTGTGATCCTTAGAACAGGTTCAAACCATTCCATAACTGGTGTCCTAAGAGTTTAGAAGCACTGGAGGGATTTCTAGTCCACTCTGTTACCTAACAATGTATTCAAGACTTTTTATACTTTGGACTCATAGAGAAAAGCATATTTTCTGCTTGAAGAAAATATGCTAGAGATAGTTAACCCAAAGTTGATATCATCTCTTGATAGTTTCTCAGATGAAAGAAGACTTTATACTTCAGTGGATTTTGTGAATCAACCATTATACTTACCGGGAAACTTTTAATATATATATATAATGACATTTTATTTGGAGTGTTTGAGCACCATGAGAAGATTTGCTTTGACTGACTTTAATATTTCAGTTTTTGGAAGAATATCTTAAAGGAAGATTGGTAAGGGTGTATATATCAAGATGGTAGGATTTTTCTTCCTTTATAACCTAATTGATCTCTCATCACTAGGGCACATCACAAGAGGGTAAAAAGAGAATTACGTGAGTAGAAAACTGGAGGTGTACTGTACCTGGATATTGGTAGGTTCAAATTATTATTCTGTGACTTAGAATGTGAAATGAGGAACATGTATCTATCTTGACCTTTGAAACTCTGAATCAAGTGGCAGTTACAAACATTTTCAACTTCCTGTTTCTTGAACTAGCTGGGATAAATTCAGCAGAGATAGAATATAATTAAACAATAAGAACTTCTTCACTGCATTAGAAAAGGACATATTTGAATTATCAAGTAAATTGGGGTTAATGACAATAACATATATCCTCTTTCATTTTTTGTGCTTATTCAATATCTGATAGAAACCATTGCCAGAAAATTTTATGAAGCAATGTTGAGATAAATGTGGCCCAACAATTCTAAGGGGAAACTCCTTACCCTTTGCTGATTTCCAGAATGTCCATGGTAATTAGGACAGTCCTGCACCAAAAAAGGAGAAAGCTATGTCAATAAGAATCAATCATTCTCTTGCCTGCTTCTTTAGGCCTGTGGCTTTTTATTTTTTTTTCTTGCTATTTTTTGGAATCCTAAGGAATAACTTGATACTCCATCATGTGTCTGGGATGGGGAGGGCACAGAAGGGGTGAAGAGAGGGGTGCTTGTGGCTACATTTCTGTATTGAATTTAATTTTTCATTGATAATTAGACTCTCAAAGCCACCTGATATTTTTGACCAGCAGGAGACAAAAGCCCACTGATTGACTCAGGGGATGCGCAGGAGCGGCCCCCACTGCGCTCACACAGCAGCTCCGCAAAGACTAAAAACAAGAGCTGTGGCAAATTGGATCACCATACAAGTTCCAACTGGCCCATTGTGTACAAGTAGTAAATTGGGAGCTGATATTTCTGAGAACTATTTATTAGCAAAGCTTGATGTTTTAAGCTCTCCCTCCCGCACTGTCCTCCACCCTACCCTTATTTATTTTTCTCTCTTGTTTTTTTAGCAAACAGATTTTTATCGGGTTAAATGATCAATCTAAAGCACTAACAGAAAATTCAGGTAATTATCCAAAGAGTTGTTTAGCCTAGAAATGTACTGTTTTTATGTGGCAAATTGAATACAAAAATTTTCATCTTATCTTTGCAGGCATTTATATGTTTTAATTGTACAGAAAGCAAATGGGTGGTATTTACAAGAGTTTACTGAAATGCAAAAAAATTAAACATTAAAAAATTCCTCAATCTTAATGCTACATTTATTATTAAGATTTTAAAATAATGATGTCTTGGTGACAGCTTCTGGTGGAGTGATCAGTTCTAACCATTTAGTACAAAAAAGGTGTGAAAATACTAGCCTGTGACCAGTTAGCAGAAATTGTAGTTATACAAGCCTAGGCCTGCATGTCTTACAGAAGAATTGATAACTCTGGAGTTTTGTCAGTTTGAGTAATGCAGAGAGGGAAAAATGGAGTCTGTTTCATTAGTAGCTTATATATGTTCCATCTCTGAGAGTTTTAACTTTTGGTGAGTTGGAAATATGATATTATTGCTACTACCAATATCACAGGGAAAATGTATACAGAAGCTCGAGTAACTGTAACAAATAAGGTTTATATTAATCTTTCGCAAGAAGGCTTTTGAGATAATGCCAGTTCTTCTGGATATCTATTCATTTGTTCTTTTACAGGCTATACCACATATAGTACATTTTTGTTTCTGTGCTCTTCCACTTTCATTCAGTGTATAAATTAGTTTTATGTCTAATGAAATGATTTGGTGAGACGAGCTCAGCCTAACATGGTTATATAATGGTGTTCCTGCCAGGGAACATCGGGAAGACCATCACGGAGATAGTGCAAGAATGTTCTGGTCATGATTTTGTTTCTGAGTATTAGGACTCAGCCGTCAAATATTAATGAAGGCACATAGAACCAAATAATGTATTAGATGTATTAGGGGATGAGAAGAGTACAGTGCTTAATTTCTGACATCCAGAATCTGGCTACCATTTTATAGGTAAAAAGAAGTGACCACCATATAACAGTTAGCAAACTATTCAGTTAGAGATTGTGAGTATAATATTGCAGAACTAATGGATAGTTCGGCTTCCGTGGTGCCTCAGGTGGTAAAGAATCCACCTGCAATGTGGGAGACCTGGGTTCAATTCCTGGGTTGGGAAGATCCCTTGGAGGAGGGCATGGCAACCCATTCCTTCTTGCCTGGAGAATCCCTAAGGACAGAGGAGCCTGGCAGGCTATAGTCCATGGGGTCACAAAGAGTCAGACGTGACTGAGCGACTAAGCACATGGATATTTGAGTGCTTATTTAGGCTTTTTCTTTTTTTTTTTTTTAAACCATGCCACGTGGCATGTGGGATCTTAGTTCCCCAAGCAGAGATCAAATCTTAGAATCTTAGTTCTTCCAAAGAAAGTGAAAGTCAATCAGTCCTGTCCGACTCTTTGCTACCCCATGAATTATGGTCAATGGAATTCTACAGGCCAGAATACTGGAGTAGGTAGCCTTTCCCTTTTCCAGGGGCTTAGTTCTCTGACCAGAGATCAAACTCTTGCCTCTTGCATTGGAAGCGTGGGGTTTTAACCACTGGACTGCCATGGAATTCCTATTTAGCACTCTTATAGAAAAAATTGAAACTAGACCTTCGTTAACTTGTTAGCTACCATGAGGTTGGGGAGGTTATTGTGCCTCAGAAGATTATAATAGAATTCAAAGATATATTTATAAATTAGAAAAAATATTTCATTTGATCCTTGGGATTCAAAGCAGATTCACCTTCCAGAGATACTGAATACTCTAAGATGCTAGGGCGATGTTATTGGAATATGGCACGTTATAGAAAATTCTTCAACTTTTGCCATTATGGATTTTTCTACATGGAGAGAAATTGAAGAGGAGCAAAATGAGATATATTCATAATAGTTTCTCATTAGGTTATTGTAAGGATTAAATGAGATAAAGCATATATGGTGCCTGGCACATGCTAATTTTTCAATAAATATTCATTGTTTTAAAAATAAAACTATCAGTAAAGGTCGAATAGTTTCTCAGGGCCCTGGGCAATCTGGTGTTCGTTGGTCCTCTGAACTAGACATATCTGAGTTTTTCTCTCCTCCCTTTTTCTTGTATTCTGCCTCTGGTATCATATCCCAGATATCTCTTTTGAAATATCCCCCTTTTTATTTATTCAGTATGACTGTCTGAATTATTTCTTACCTGGGATATGTAATAGAATCCCACCTGGTATTCTTGACTATAATTTCACTCATCTTACATGCTGCTTGAGTAATCTTCATAAATACAGATCTAATCATCATGACACTATTACACAGCAACCCAAGAAGTATGAAGAAAATTGAGTTCTGCCATAGATTAGAGGGTTTTGGCTCTTCAACCGGACACCAGAACCCTGTGATTCTGAAAGGAACTGACTATAACCTCAGTATAATAGATTTCTGTTAGAGAGCAACACAGTTTTCTCCTCAGCATCTGGATCAAAATTTCCCCCTCTGCCTTGACAATAGCACCTGCTTTTTAAAAATTGCTGTGGGAGCATCAACTTGCATTAGAGTCAGATCAAAATAAACCCAAAAGTTCTGTGATTATCTCTGTAGAAAGAACTACACTAGGGATAGGATATGGAGAAAAAAAATAGCAAAAAATATAAATTTTAATTTTAAAAATTTGTTTTTTAAGAAAATAAATTTGAAATTGTGCAACTTGGATATATCTCAAGCATATCCAAAGAAGCTCATCTTCTTGTGCCCTACCCTAGGACCTGTCTCTTGTTTCAACTACAGTCTCACCAATAGTGAATTTATTGCTTTATAATAATATATTCCATTACCATGTCAAGTACATAAACTTGGAGTGTGTGGTGGTTTTAAAACATATCAGCAAGGTCTTTGATATTATACCCTTTAAGATGTGGAGCCTTATTTTCCTTGTCTTGAGTGCTGGACTCAGTAACTTGCTTTTAATGACTAGAACATGGCAGGAGTGGCAGTGTGTGTCTTCTGAGGCTAGATCATAAAAGGCACTGTGGCTTCTTCCTCGCTCTGTCTTGGATCACTCACTCTTGGGGAAGCTGGCTTGCATTCTATGAGGACATTCACATGGCCCTATGGAGATATCTGTGTGGTGAGGAACTGAGATTGTTGACAACACCCAGCACTATCTTTCTGGGTGTGTGAATGAATGACCAAATTGGGAAGCAAATCTTCCAGCCTCAGTCAGGCCTTCAGGCGACTGTAGCCCCAGCTACAGTACTGGAGTGGGGGTGCCATTGCAGGATCCACCTAGTCCTTCTGTATCACTCCCATGGCACTTCTTTGGAGGGTAACTGAAGCAAAAAATAATGTTTGTGCAGCTAGCTGTCCTACAGATCATTAGGACTTTTGTCTCTGATGCAGGCTAACTTTTCAGCTTGCAAGTAAGGTAAAGTCTCAAATTCTTCATAGTTTTTGACAGTTTTAACCCACTCTCAATTGTACCTAACAGAGCAGGCAATGGCACCCCACTCCAGTACTCTTGCCTGGAAAATTCCATGGACGGAGGAGCCTGGCAGGCTGCAGTCCATGGGGTCACGAAGAGTTGGACACGGCTGAGCGACTTCTCTTTCACTTTTCACTTTCATGCATTGGAGAAGGAAATGGCAACCCACTCCAGTATTCTTGCCTGGAGAATCCCAGGGACAGGGGAATCTGGTGGGCTTCTGTCTATGGGGTCGCACAGAGTTGGACACAATTGACACGACTTAGCAGCAGCAGCAATTGTACCTAAAGCTCCAATCATGACCCTTTACAATTCTTTTATTTATTCACCAAATGAAAACTGACTATATGTGCTAAACCTCCAACTGCCTTATTTTGAAACTGCGCTTTTTCTTGGATGCATCTTAACAAGTGCTTAAGCAAGGCTAGTCTCAAGTACACTCTTCTCATATCTGCCTTGGAACTCTAGAAGGTGACAGTATTTTTTGTCTGTTACAACTTTCTCTTATTCTCCATGGAACCATGACATTTATTGTTTGTAAGATAAGTGGGTAAAATTTACGTTTAAACCCGTTGTTCTTTACCTGATTCTAGTCAGATTTTACTCTTTCCTTACTTTTTTCTATCCCCTTCAAGAACTTAACTCTCAAATGTTTCACAATAGTAGTTAACTGTAGACATAAATGTATGGTTTTTAAAAAATTGTATGTTACCTTGTATAGATATCTTTTCTCCTACACAGCATAAGAAAATCCTCAAAGGCAAGACACTTGGGATTTGTTTCCTTAGTATGACACGTGTGTTTTACATTATGGTAAAATGACAGACCCAAATGTGCTGGTTTCCTGGGTTAATCTGAATCTCATCTGGTGACATTGCCTTGTTTTTTGAACATAGGCTTAGGAACAATCACTGAAATAGCTTCAATGCAAATAGCTAGGCAGCAGATGGCAACTCTTGAAAGGCCTCTGGCTGCCAGTGCAGAGCCATTCCCCTTTTCTAGTCAATCTTTCTTACCAATCTTCACCTTTATCCAAGACTTTTTACTCTTTCCCTCAGGCTCCTATAGTTTAAATCATCCTACAGGAAAAAAGAAATACCACCAAAGCTCTTCCGTCTTTTGTCCACTGAATAACTCTTCAGTTCTCTTTATTATGCCCTTTAATGTTCTCTCTCTGAGATAAGATTGGGCTCCTTGGTTTCATATTCTATTCTCTGTGGGAAAGCATTAAAAATAAGAACTAAACAAAAAGTTTCACTGTAAGAAGATTTTTTTTTTTTTGGGTCTCTTTTCTTTTCAGATGTTTAATCTATTCTGCAAACACAGAATTTTGGTTAATCTGTCCTTCACTCTATATATCTGCACTCCTAGAAGTTCATTCCTTGTAGGCAGTTTTTTTTTTTGGACAACTTTTATATATAGCCTTTTAAGGATCATCTCCCTTCTCCAGATTCACTCTGCTGCAGGCTCATGAACTTGAAGCAGCATGTGTGTGTGTGTGTGAGCACACATCAGAAAGAGAAGAAGACTTTTCTCACTAAGCAGGCTCTTTCAAGTGTCCTCAGCTACTTTTAGAATCTGTGAGTAGAGTGAGGAGGCAGAGGGTGAACTTGTCCCCTGATGATTCACATGGCCCACAGCTTCTTCAATTCTGTGAAGTGATAAGCTAGCAGTTTCCCCTACCAGTTTCTTGACTTGCCATCCTGTAATTTGAATGGGCCCAAGTGCTAATATGTGAATTAGACAAAAGAGTAAAATTAAGGCTCATTTTCATGTTGTGGCCATGTAACTTGGGGATTTATAACTAAAGACATTTTATAGGTAAATGAGATAATACATGGAAAATGCAATACAAACTTCTTTGTGATACTATTATTCTTTTAAGTTACTATTAAAAAACAATGAAAAGAAGCTTTATCATCTTGGTATTATGAAAATAGAAATATTCCTTTTTATTCTGTTAGTTTTTATTGAAGAATTAAGTGGTAGTTAAAAAAGTGTTTTTACAAGTGACTTTTAAGAAAAATTAGTTAAGTACCTGTAAACTGTTTCACTTGACATTTTAATATTTGAAGGCTGGGCCAGATTATCACCTACACTACATATTACAAATTTTCTAGAAATTACTATTTAACTGGCAGAGACATTTGGCTTGAATTACCATGATATATCTCACACTGTTGAAGACATACATATATTGATAAAAATTATAAAATATTTCAATATACAAAAAAAGAAAATGGTAAAATATTTATCCAGTTTAATCCTATTAACTTATTGCTCCAAAACTCATCCTCTTCTCTCCCTCTCTGTAGGTAAATTTGATTTTTACTGTATCACTGGTTGTGTTCCCCAGGAAACAGGCTCTGAGTCTCTGAGATTTATATGCGGAGGTTTCTTGTGGGGTGCTCTCAGGAGACACACCTGTGAAAGTGGAATTGAGTGAAGTTGGAAGAAGATGAACTGCAATGCAGTCACAACAGACAATGCAACTGACCCTGAGGCTGGGGTGTGCTGCATGTGTGCTAAGTCACTTCATTTGTGTCCGACTCTTTGCAACACAATGGACTATAGCCTTCCAGTCTCCTCTGTCCAAGGAATTCTCCAGGTAGGAATATTGGAGTGGGTTGTCATACCCTCTTCCAGGGGATCTTCCCCACCCAGGTATCAAACCTCCATCTCCCGTGGCTTCTGCCTTGGCAGGCAGATTCTTTACCACTGAGCCACCAGGAAAGCCCCTAATGATGTCACATTGTGGTTTTAATGAACGATTTCATAATGTTTAATAATATTGACCATCATTTCATGTGTCTGACATTTATATTTTCTGAAGTATCTGTTCATGTTAAAAAAAATTTTTGTTGTTGTTCAGTCACTCAGTTGTGTCCAACTCTTTGTGACCCCATGGACTGCAGCATGCCGGGCTTCCCTGTCTTTTACCGTCTCCCTGAGTGAGTGAGTGAAAGTCACTCAATTGTGTACAACTCTTTGCTACTTCATGGACTGTATCGTCCATGAATATTAGTCCATGAATTCTCCAGGCCAGAATACCGGAATGGATAGCCTTTCCCTTCTCCAGAGGATCTTTCCAACCCAGGGATTGAACCCAGATCTCCCATATTGCAGGTAGATTCTTTACCAGCTGAGCCACCAGGGAAGTCCAAGAATACTGGAGTGGGTAGGCATATCCCTTCTCCAGCAGGTCTTTCTGACCCAGGAATCAAACAGGGGTCTCCTGCATTGTAGCAGATTCTTTACCAGCTGAGCTACCAGGGCAGCCCTAAAAATGAAAGTGAAAGTCACTCAGTTGTGTCCGACTCTTTGTGACTGTATGGACTATACAGTCCATGGAATTCTCCAGGCAAGAATACTGAAGTGGATAGCCTTTCCCTTCTCCAGGGGATCTTCCCAACCCAGGGACTGAACACATGTCTCTTATATTGCGGGCAGATTCTTTACCAGCTGAGACACTGAGCTTGCTGTAAATCATGTCCATTGGGTTGGTGATGCCATCCAACCATCTTGTCTTCTGTCGTCCCCTTCTCCTTCTGTCTTTAGTCTTCCCCCACATTAGGGTCTTTTCTAATGAACTGGCTTTTCACATTAGATGGCCAGAGTATTGGATCTTCAGCATCAGCATCAGTCCCTCCAAAGAATATTCAGGGTTGATTTCCTTTAGGATTGACTGCTTTGATCTTCGGTCCAAGGAACTCTTAAGAGTCTTCAACACCACAGTTCAAAAGCATCAATTCTTTGGTATTCAGCCTTCTTTACGGTCCAACTCTCACATCCATACATGACTGCTGGAGAAACTGTAGCTTTGACTATATGGACATTGTCAGCAAAATGATGTCTCTGCTTTTTAATACACTGTCTAGGTTTTTCATAGCTTTTCTTCCAAGGAGCAAACGTTTTTTAATTTTATGGCTGCAGTCACCATCTGCAGTGATTTTGGAGCCCAAGAAAATAAAGTCTGTCACTGTTTCCTTTGTTTCCCCATCAACCTAAAAATTTAGGTCGATTGCTTTCTAATTGCTGGGTTTTGTGACTGAGGACTTCATTTTCACTTTCACGCATTGGAGAAGGAAATGGCAACCCACTCCAGTGTTCTTGCCTGGTGAATCCTAGGGACGGGGGAGCCTGGTGGGCTGCCGTCTATGGGGTCGCACAGAGTCGGACACGACTGAAGTGACTTAGCAGCAGCAGTGAGTTCTTTGTATATTCTAGAGACAAATCTTTTGTAGATACGTGATTTACAAAAAAAAATTTTCTAGTCTATAGCTTGTTTTCTCTTTATGATTTCCTTCATAGAACAATACATTTTAATTTTGATGAAGTCCAATTTATGATACTTTTGCTTTTATGAACTAGTCTTTTGGTGTTGTTGAAGCCACCAAATTATGGTGTATTTGTTATGGTAGCCCAGACTGATTAAGATGGTCAGATAGACACATCCACAATTATAGTTGCAAACTTCAATAATCTATAGAATAAGCAGACAGAAAAGCAATGAAGTTTGAATACTACCAACCAATCTGACCTAATTGACCTTTGTAGAACACTACCCAGCAACAGTGGAATACACACTCTTTTCAGCTNGTATTTGTTATGGCAGCCCAGACTGATTAAGATGGTCAGATAGACACATCCACAATTATAGTTGCAAACTTCAATAATCTATAGAATAAGCAGACAGAAAAGCAATGAAGTTTGAATACTACCAACCAATCTGACCTAATTGACCTTTGTAGAACACTACCCAGCAACAGTGGAATACACACTCTTTTCAGCTGTCTATTAAATATTCACTGAGATAGAACACATTCTTAAATTTCAAACAATTGAACTTATTCAAATTCTGTTTGTGACTGTAATAGAATTAAACCAGAAGACAATGAAAGAAGTATACTAAAAAATTTTGTGAATATTTGGAAATGAAATAGCACACCACTTAGTAATCCATGGGTCAAAAAGAAGTCTCAAGAGGAATTAGAAAATATTTTGAACTGAATGAATTAGGAAAAAGTGACATGTCAATAAATTTCTGGGATATAACTATAGCATGCTTAGAAGGAAATTTATGGTATTAAATATATACATTTGAAAAGAAGAAAAGTATCAGATTAATGATGTAAGCATCTACTTAAGAAGTTAGGGAAAAAATAGCAAACTAAATCCAAAGAAAGCAGAAAGAAGGAAGCAGAGAAAAGAGAAAAAATATCAATTAAATTGAGAATAGAAAAACGAAAGAGGAAATCAATGAAACCAAAGCTGTTACTTAAAAAAAAAAATTAAAACATGGTTAAGACTCTAACCAAGCTGATCAAGAAAAGAGAATACATAAATTACCAATATCAGGAATGAAAGAGGGATTGTCATTCCCCTGGTAGGGGCATGCATATTCAGACTTGTTGGGTCTTCTTGGTGGATTGGCTCTTTTATCAGTATATAAATTTCTTCTTTGTCTCTGGCAATTTTCCTTGTTCTAATATCTGCTTTGTCCTATATTAATATATTCATGCCAGTTTTTAAAAAAGTTAGTGTTTGCATGGCATATCCTGTTCCATCTTATTATTTTTCAACTTATTTTTTATCACTAGGTTCAGATGGATTTTTAAAAAAGAATATAGTTTAATCTTTAAAAGTAACCAATCTGACAATCTCTGTCCTTTAACTGATATGTTTAGAACATTGACATTTAGTGTATTTGGATATGGTTGGATTTAGGCTTATTATTGTATTAGTTTTCTTTTCATCCCTTTTGTTTTTCATATCTTTGTTTTTGGCTTCTTGTCTTCTGTTGATTTATTTGCATACTTAGAATTCTCCATTTATCTGTAGTGCTTTTCAATATGTCTCTTTGTACAGTGTTTCTCTTAGTGGTTGCTCGAGGGATTAAAAAATACGTATCAAACTTTGCACAACGTATTTAGAATTAATATTTTACCATTTCAGATACAATTAAGAGACTATAGGTCCCTTTACCTTTACCCATTTTGATATAGTTGTCATATGAATTACATTTACCTACATTGAAATTCCATCAGTGTTATAATTTTTTCTTTCAGCAATCATATTACAACAACAAACTTTAGAGGCAAACCAGTCTATTTTACTTACTCAAATAGTTACAATTTCTGTTGCTCTTTCTTCATTTCTGATCTTCCAAGTTTCCTTCTGTTACTGCCTCCATTCTAATTGAAGATTTTTCTTTAGCATTTCTTTGCAAGTATGTATGCTAGTGACAGATTTTCTTAGTTTTGCTTCTTTATCTAAAAATGTCTTTATTTCATCTTCATTCTGATGGATTTTTTTCTTTTTAAAAAAATTTTTGTTAATTGAAGAATAGTTGATTTAAAACACTGTGTTGTTTTCAACAAAGTGATTTAGAATATAGATATATATGTATATAAATATATATTTATATTCTTTTTCAGATTCTTTTCCATTATAGGCTATTATAAGATGTTGAATACAGTTTCCTGTGTTATACAGTAGTCTTGTTTATATATTTGGTATATAATAGTGTGTTAATCCCAAACTCTTAATTTATCTGTCCCATCCCCCTTTCCTCTTTGCTAAGCATGTTTGTTTTCTGTGTCTGTTTCTGCTTTGTAAATAAGTTCATTTATATCATTTTTAAAATTCCAGATATAAGCAATATCATGTAATATTTGCCTTTCTCTATCTGACTTAGTTCACTTAGTATGATAATCTCTGGGTCCATCCATGGCAATATTTTGTTCTTTTTTATGGCTGAATAATATTCCATTGTGTATATATATTGCATCTTTATCCACTTACCTGTTGCTTCCATGTCTTAGATCTTGTAAATAGTGCTGCTGTGAACATTGGCATGCATGTATTTTTTGAATTATAGTTTTATCTGGATATATGCCTAGGAGTGGGATTGTTTGATATTGGTAACTAAGTTTTTTTTAAGGAACCTACATAAAGTTCTCCATAGTGGTTGTACCAATTTACATTCCCACCAACAGTGTAGAAGATTCCCTTTTCTTCTCCAGCATTTGTTATTTGTAGACTTTTTAAAGATGGCCATTTTGACTGGTGTGAGGTGATACTTCATTTCTGTTTTGGTTTGCATTTCTCTAATAATTAGTGATGTTGAGTATCTTTTCATGTGCCTGTTGGTTGTCTGTATGTCATCTTTGGAGGAATATCTATTTCTGCCTTCTGCCCATTTTTTGATTGGGTTGTTTGTTTGTTACATGCAGAGTTGTCTGAGCTGTTTGTATATTTTAGAAATTATGGTCTTGTAGGTGGCATCATATTTTCTCCCAGGCTGTAGTCTGTCTTTTCATTTTGTCTACGGTTACCTTTGCTGTGCAAAAGAAAACATTGATATATCAGAGAGTGTTTTGCCTGTGTTCTCTTCTAGGAATGTTATGGTGTCATGTCTTATATTTAAGTCTTTAGACTTGAGTTTATTTGTGTGTATGGTGTAAGGGTGTGTTCTAAGGGCATTAATTTACATGCAGCTGTCTAACTTTCTAACACCACTTGCTGAAGAGACTACCTTTTCTCCATTGTGTATTCTTACTTTCTTTGTTGAAGATTAATTGGCTGTAGATATGTGGGTTTATTTCTGGGCTCCCTATTCTGTTCTGTTGATCCCCATGTCTGTTTTTGTGCCAATACCATGCTCTTTTGATACTACTGTAGCCTTGTAGTATTGTTTGAAGTTTGCAAGAGTTATGCCTCCAGCTTTGTTCTTTTTCTTCAGGATTGTTTTGGCAATTCTGGGACTTTTGTGGTTCTATGTAAACTTTAGGATTATTTGTTCTCCTTCTGTGAGAAATATCATGGGTAATTTGATAGTGAAAATGAAAGTCATTCAGTTGTGTCTGACTCTTTGAGACCCCATGAACTGTATAGTTTACGAATTCTTCAGGCCAGAATATTGGAGTGGGTAGCCTTTCCTTTCTCCAGGGATCTTCCCAACCCAGGGATCAAACCCAGGTCTCCCACATTGCAGACGGATTCTTTATCTTCTGAACCAAAGGGAATATAGAGATTGCATTAAATCTGTAGATTGCTTTGGGTAGCATGGCCACTCTGACAGTACTAATTCTTCCAGTCTTAAGAGCATAGATATCTTTCCATTTCTTTGAATCATCTTCAGTTTCTTTATCAGTGTTTTATAGTTTTCAGTGTCTAAGTCTTTCACCTCCTTGGTTATTTTTTATTAAGGTAACCAAGGTTTTTAAATGTGATTTTAAACAGGACTTTTTTTTTTCTTTCTTTGTCTTTTGATATTTCATTGCTAGCATAAAGAAATGCAATAGATTTCTGTATGTAAATCTTGTATCCTGATACCTTTCAGAATTTATCAGTTCTAATAATAGCTTTTGTGTAAAGTCTTTGGGGTTTCCTATGTATAGTATTGGGGCTTCCCTGGTGGCTCAGTGGTAAAGAATTTGCCTGCTAATGCAAGAGACACTGATTTGATTCCTGAGTTGGGAAGATCTCCTGGAGAAGGAAATGGCAACTGACTCCAGTATTCTTGCCTGGAAAACTCCAGGGACAGAGGAGCCTGGTGGGCTATAGTCCATGGGGACGCAAAGAGTCCAACATGATTTTGCGACTGAAGAACAACAGCGACAGTATATAGTAATCATGTCATCTGCATATAAAGACAAGTTAATCTCCTCTCTTCCAATCTGGATATTTTTTACTTGATTTTCTTGTCTGGTTGCTGTGGCTATGACTTCCAGTACTATGTTGAATAGAAGTGGTGAGAGTGGAAATCCTTGTATTGTTCCAGAATTTAGTGGGAATGTTAGTAGCTTTTCAATGGTATTATGTCGGCTATAGGTTTGTCTTAGATGCCAGCCTGGCTGATGGATATTTTTGATAGAGAATTAAGTTGACAATTATTTTCTTTCAACACTTAAAAAAATGTCATTCAGGTGCAGGAAATGTGGCTAGAGGCCCCCACTGTGTGTGCTTATAAAGGAGTGTGTCAGTCTTGGCCAGGCCAAGTGCTGCCCAGGTGAGAGCAATGGAGAGCTCAATGGCTATGGTCAGGGCTCTGGTAGTGGGCAGCTGGGGTTAGGAGGAAGGAGATGCTGCCTTTGCAGTGGGCCTTGGCTGAGGTACCCAGAAGGGGCTTGGGGCAAGATTGCTGACTTTGTCTTCAGCTGGGGCAGGATGGTGAATCTGGAGCATAGGTTCTGTGATGAGTGGTGATGGAGCAGATTCCACAGATGCTTTCAGTGCTCTCAACTAGGGGAAGACAGGAAATGATTGAAATGACCTAGACTTCACCAGGCAGGTACCAAAGTAGTTGAAAGGTGTATACAGGAGCCTGAGAGATAGAGATGGACTGGAGTCATGGCTTTTGTGTATGACCTTAGTGAGCTTTCAAAGACTTTGCTCCAGAATCAAATATGTCTACCCATCACAGACAGAGTTAATAAAAAACGGACCTTGAAGTGTCCTCTTAGCTGAAAAGAGGGCCCAGAAGGGGCCAATCCACACATATCCACTCCCTTCTAAACCTGTGATTCTCAGCCTTATCGTAAGGATTCTGTAAAAGTCTTTAATATCCTAGAATGCAATTTACAGAAAACATAAAGCACTCTAGTTTGAATAAAGGAGATTGAAAAATAATTTGAAATGAAATAATATGTATTTCAAAAAGTATAATTCCACTGTTTTCTGGACTCTGTATTTTGTTTTTGTCCCCCTATCTTTAAAATTGAGGTTAGGTTCAAATATACAGTAAAATGACTCAGTTATATAAGTATGGACTCTATAGTTTCTGCAGTAATGAAAATCCCACTTCACTTTTCTCCAGCCTCCACTGAGTAATGTGATTTCCCCTGGCTACTTTTAAGATTTAAAAAGTTTTATCTCTGGTGTTCAGCATTTTCATTATGATATGTCTGAGTGTGGTTTTCTTTAAGTTTATCCTTTTTGGTTCACTGACGTTCCTGGATCTGTAAATTTAAGACTTTCATTAAATTTGGGGCTTTTTTAGTCCTTATTTAAATATTTTTTATAGCATTCTATTTTTCCTTTCCTTCTGGGATTCCAGTGCGATAAGATCTTTTGATATTGTTCCAATGGTCTCTGAGGCTTTGTTTATTTTTATACTTTTCCCCTATTGTTCAGACTGGATAATTTTTACTGATCTGTTTTCAAGTTCACTGACACTGTTTTCTTTCATCTCCATTCTACTTCTGAAACTTTCTGATGAATTTTAAAATTTCTGTTCTTGTATTTTTCAGCTATAGAATTTTCTTATTGTGTAGCTTCTGTTTCTTTCATGAGAATGTCTGTCATTCCATTTGTTTCTAGATTGTTTGTCTTTACTTCATGTGGCAGTGTTATAGTAGCTACCATCATTTTTTTTTTTTCTTCTTTGTTTGATAATTCATTTGGGAGTCATTTCAGTGGTGGTATCTGTCAATTTAAAAAGTTTATCTCTGGTGTTCAGCATTTTCATTATGATATGTCTGAGAAAATAATGTAATAGTATGATATTCTGTACCTGTACTGTATTATTATCACTTGATCCTGTGGTCTTTAATCTTGCAGTAGCAGAGCACAGTGGAGAAGACACTGGCACCCCACTCCAGGGCTCTTGCCTGGAAAATCCCATGGACGGAGGAGCCTGGTGGGCTGCAGGCCACGGGGTCGCTCAGAGTCGGACTTTCACTTTTCACTTTCATGCATTGGAGAAGGAAATGGCAACCCACTCCAATGTTCTTGCCTGGAGAATCCCAGGGACAGGGGAGCCTGGTGGGCTGCTGTCTATGGGGTTGCACAGACTCGGACACAACTGAAGCGACTTAGCAGCAGCCGCAGCAGAGCACAGTCATTAATTAAACATGGACTTTGGAGTCAGACTGCATTGTTAAAATCTAGCTCTTCTACTTTCTTATAGTGGTTTTAGGCAAGTCAGTTAATCTTTCTTACCTTTCTATTTGTGAAATGAGAATACTAATTGTACTTACTCCACATGAGGGTGGTAAGAGTTGACTGAATAACCCTACAGGTTAGAATAGTACATGGCATAAAGAAAAATGCTTTGTAAAGGGGAGTTATTTTAATAGGTATTATCACTAAATATATTAATTATTATCATTTAATTATGTCAGTAGTTATTAATAAATAATATATTAAGTGCTTTAAAATATAATGTTTAAATACTAAATGTGTTAAAATATTAGTCTAATAATAAACATGTAAACATAGTAAAGTTATCAAATATATTTTATAAAATATATCAATCATATTAGTCACCACTTTAAATAATAAAAATATTATTAATAGTGGCAACACAATAGCAATACATCTCTTATGTGGTGTAGAATTACAACCCCTTCCTCCTACCTCACTTTCTCTCTATCCACTCTTCATGTCTTAGAGCCTATCCATTCTTCTCCAGGGATCAATTAAAAATATAATGCGTTTCATAAATTATTTTCTGTTTCTACCTACCCTCTGAAATTTCATTATTTTACTTATATTTCTTTTAATGGCATTTGTAACTCCTCCCTCTTTGTCTCTTGGTGCAAAGGTCTTATCTTGAACTGCATATGGTAGAAATTCAGTATCTGTTGACTGGATACATGAATTAAGAGCATTAATAGAACTTAGGCAGCATATTAAAAAGCAGAAACATTACTTTGCCAACAAAGGTCCGTCTAGTCAAGGCTATGGTTTTTCCAGAGGTCATGTATGGATGTGAGAGTTGGACTCTAAAGAAAGCTGAGTGCCGAAGAATCGATGCTTTTGAACTGTAGTGTTGGAGAAGACTCTTGAGAGCCCCTTGGACTGCAAGGAGATCCAACCAGTCCACCCTAAAGGAGATCAGTCCTGGGTGTTCATTGGAAGGACTGATGCTGAAGCTGAAACTCCAATACTCTGACCACCTAACGTGAAGAGCTGACTCATTTGAAAAGACCCTGATTCTGGGAAAGATTGAGGGCAGGAGAAGGGGATGGCAGAGGATGAGATGGTTGGATGGCATCACTGACTCAATGGACGTGGGTTTGGGTGGACTCTGGGAATTGGTGATGGACAGGGAGGCCTGGTGTGCTGCGGTTCATGGGGTCACAAAGAGTCTGACACGCCTGAGCAACTGAACTGAACTGAACTGAATCTATTCAGTTGCCTTACTCAGTTTCTCTCTAGTGACAGAGTGTTAGTCTAATTCATAATAGGAGCTCCGAAAATAAAGATATCATCTACACAAAACAGCTTAATTCTTCTTTCTTTTAATTTGTTTTTATTTTTTTTTTAAATTTTTATTGGAGTATAATTATAATGTTGTTAGTTTCTGCTGTATAACAAAGTGAATCAGCTATATGTATACAAATATCCCCTTCCTCTGAACCTCCCTCCCACCCTTTCCCCTCCAACAGCTTAATTTTTAAGTTTTTCTTATTAGAAATCTGTGTTCATGGGGAACCTCTGACTTTTTTTCTTGGACAAAATAGTAGTGTTGTAGAGAGTAGCCAGGGGGAGTTGGAATGGTTTGAAAGCATGATAATGTGAAGTGGGGGCAATGTTACTTTAAATTTTGTAGGTGGGAAAGTTATCTGTATATTTAAAAACTATTTTGGAACTCTTTTAAAGTGTGATTTAAAATTTTAGTGTAATCTACAAATTACATTTTAAAAATATAAATCCCTTTGGATTGGAAGTAGACTTTGTTTTGTGCGTGGTGGAGAATGGTTTTGAGCCTTGCATTTTGGTGCTCAGAAAAAGCTAATTTTCTGGTTGGACACAGAAACATCAGGTACTTTACCTCAAGATGTCAAGATGAGATGATGTTTTCCCCCCATTTCAAGAGTATAGGAATGAGTAACATGTATATAGCTCTTACAGTATGTGAATGGTGTGCTTTTTGTTACCCAGAACACGTGGTTTTTCTCTTGTACAATGCAAGATAGTGGTAATTATCATAATACCTAGTCAGTTAGCTATTCTGTGAGACTATGTTTATGCAGAGTGTAGAGAGAAGTTTATTTACAAACTTAATTCACAAGAAAAAAAACAAAAGCAAAAAGCTAAGCCAGCACATCATCTAATTCTCAATGTAAAATAATGCAGAAGTGCGGAAGATGAACATCTGATTTGTCACATCTGATACACTAATGTTTTATCCAAAAGGAAGAACACATTGTAACTTGCTCAGTCATCTGCATAAACACCACCTGGCCCTTTACAGGCACCTACTCAAGAAACAGGAGTCACCGAATGGCAGCTCTGCTCATAGACCTTCCACTGGTAGAAATAGAAAAATCCCTTTTCTTTCCTTATAAACAAAGCATTTATATATTAAAGTAGCAGCATCTAACTCTTTTTTTTTTTTTTTCAACAGCATAAGATCTAGGTGATTAAAGTGAAGTCACTGGAAGTTTCCATATTTGGGAATATATGATCACAAATTGCCTAGTTTTTGAACAGCTAAAAAAATTCATTATCTTTTAAAAAGAGGGTAGATCAAAACAGACCTTACGTGATAAGGTATTTATTGCAACATGAAGCCACTTCACCTCTGGGTGTGTCACTTAGTAAGTCTTGCGTTGGAATAGCTATAGGTTTTAGTGTAAAATATTTTGCCGGAGATTGGAGATCTCCCCCCGGCCTCTGAACTGACACATTCTGGTTGTATGCCTCAGTGAGCATACCTTTGTGCTACATTACACACATGGAGGTAGCATCACATTTTCCAGTTGTACTAATATAAAAATGAGGAAACTGGATCACTAAAGTGTATTATACCAGTCTTACATGTTTTCAAAGGAAAGTAAGTGGGAGAGTGAATGACTGTAATAGGTTGTCATAAAATAAAAGGTTTGGAAAACCAAATCTCACTTGCTTTTAGATTTTATTCATTTAAATAAACTTTTACTTTACAATTGATTTAGATTTACAAAGGCAATACAGAGAGTTCCCATGTACCTCATACCTATTAGTAGTATAGTTCATTACTAGCATCTTGTGTTAGGATGGTATTTGACACAATTAATGAGCCAATATTGATACACATCAGTACTGACTAAAGTCCATACTTTATTCAAATTTACTTACATTTTACCTAGTATCTTTTTCTTATGTTTAGTTATTATATCTTCTCGGATTCCTCCTTACTGTGATGGTTTCTCAAACTTTCCTTGTTTTTGATGTCCTTGAGAGTTAATGAGGACTGCTGGTCAGGTATCTTGTAGGATGTCACTTAGATAGAATTTGTCTGATTAATTTCCTGTAACTAAACTGAGCGGTACTGGTGCAAATATAGAAATATAGGTCAATGGAACATGCCTTTACATTTTAGATTCAAGTTGCTAACTAGAGGGTGTCAGTTACCTTGTTTTCCCTATTGAGGAAATCCTGCCAGTCTCAGTGTATTTTTGTGAATAGAGGACAATTGAGTAAGTTAGTCTCCTGGGTGTACCAGCTTGTCGCTTTACTGTTTTAAAAAGGAGATAGTGTTCAAGAGTCGTTGAATTCTGACTTTGACCATTCATTTATTGACTCCCTGTGGGACATCAGTGGACTCAAAAAATTCCTATCTTTAAGTATATCTTCCAGTCATCTGTCACCCTAAAATTTTTCCTGGGGCCACCTGGGAAGTGAGTCTGCAGCTCTTTTGTAATGGGTTTCTGGATCACGTGCCCTGAGTTAGTGCTTCTATTAATAGCCTCCTTGTGCTTTTTTTCTTTTTTTTTGGTAGTGGAAGTGGTTGGACCCTCCCTGTTTTTGGATTTAATGCCTTGTGATATTATGCGGTGTAATTATCTAAGCAATCTATGTCAACCCAAGGCAAATGTTTAATTTTGTTTATGTTAAGTGCATCTTTCATTTGGCATAGAATCTTGCCATAATTGTATCCCCTGATTCATGTTGGAAAGTGTGGCTGGATTAGGGAGGGAGAAGGATCTTAGTCTTTTTCCAATTTCTGCTGCAGGCTGGACAGTAATTTCATTCATTCATTTGTCCTACTAAAAAGTTTAAAGTTCCTACTATGTGAGAGTGTTGGGGAAAGAATAATGAAAAGTAGACATGGTCCCTACTGTCATGCTTTATGCTTTATAGTCTAATAAGTTTGAACAAATATTTATGATTCTAGAAATAATTGGTAAGGTTTCTGCTTCAGGGTCAGGGGCAGGGTATTATGAAATTAATGTGAAATTGCATTAAAAATGTACATAATATTTTGATACACTAAGCATTATGTTCACATGTTATCTCATGTTAATCAATCTGTATTTTAATTTGCAAGCTTACCAATTAGGTACTATTCATCTAATTTTTCAGATAAGGAAATTGTTAGACAAGTCCCATAACTTTTCCCAGTTGTTTGACAATTACCCAGGTCTGTCTGACAGTAAAGTCTAATTGCTGAGTACTTGTACTGGTATTATGAACTAAACAATCTACCTCTGCAAAGTGAATCTAAATTTATGTTATTTAGATGAGTAAATCAAAAGTATTATTTACTTTAAATTTTATTTATTCATTTTTATTATTATTATGTTTTTGAGTGCACTGGGTCTTCATTGCAGCCTGTGTGCTCTTTGTTGCAGGTTTTCCTCTAGTTGCAGTGTGGTGTGTGGGCTCTAGGGCCTACAGGCTTAGTAGTTGCAGGGTGAGGGCTTCTCTAGTTGTGGCACATGGGCTGAGTTCCCCTGTGGCATGTGGGATCTTAGTTTCCTGACCAGGGATCAAACTGGTGTCCCTGACATTGAAAGGTGAATTCTTAACCACTGGACCATCAGAGAAGTCCCCAGAAGTAGTATTTACTTTTGATGGTGACCAAAAGTTGTAAACTCAAACATCTACAGAGAAACCTGGCAGGTAGGTCTCATAATATGGTGAAGCAAGAGGGAGTGGTGGGGACTTGTAGTAAATTTAACCTTACATCCTTTGTTTGAATCTTCCTGGTGATTGCTTCTGTGTGAGGGTCCAGGGATTGTGTCATTGCTAGACTTTATAGTAGCTTTATGCAAATTAGAAGATGATCCTCCTTCCTTTTAGTGGATATATGCCTGGCATGGCAAGTGAGTGTATGTTGTGTATCAGCCCCAATTACCATTTAGGCTGATTCTCTGTGCACGGCATAGCTGACAGTCTTTTTTTAAGAGAATCTTGAGTATCTGGCTCTTTAAAGCAACATTTCTTGATTTGGGGGTGCTTCCCTGGTGGCCCAGCTGGTAAAGAATCTACCTGCAATGTGGGAGACCTGGATTCAATCCCTGAGTTGGGAAGATCCCCTGGAGAAGGGAACAGCTACCCACTCCAGTATTCTGGCCTGGAGAATTCCATGGACTGTATAGTTCATGGAGTCGCAAGGAGTTGGACATGACTGAGTGACGTTCACATTCACTTTTCTTGATTTTTAAGTGTTGGCAGTGAATTTAGAGTTTTAAAAGACTCCTCTGCGTGTCAAATAAAACTCACCTATATGTTGGATTTGGTCTGCTGGCTATCATTCGAAACTTCTGAATTACAGGCTGAGACTCAGAAGTGAAAAGTGATAGTTTTTATTTATTTGGTCATTATGTTCATTAAAAGTCTAGAGACAAAAGTTTTCAATTTTGATCTGATCCCAGAAGTAAGAAGCTTTTTAAATATCTGAATCCTAAAGGCAAATGTGAAGAGAAATCATCTTTGTCCCTGAGAAATCTAGCTGTACTAGCATGAAAACTTCTTAAGTGTTTTGTTATTTGATAATTACTTATCTCTAACATGAATACTTGGAAGTTGAATTTACCAAGGTTAATTGTGAAAAGTTTGTGGAACTTGTGTAAATCTCAAATTACCTTGAACTTTTCTTCTAGAGATAGACTATTAGTCATGGCCTCTGAGTATATTATAATATTTAATGATGCTAAAATCACAAGAATCACATCAGAGAAAATTTGCATTATCTCACATAAAAGAATTTGCCTTCCATTCATGGATTTAGATTGTCCCTAAATAATTTTCCCATTGTCACTGCAGATGGTGATTGCAGCCATGAAATTAAAAGACGCTTACTCCTTGGAAGGAAAGTTATGACCAACCTAGATAGTATATTCAAAAACAGAGACATTACTTTGCCAACTAAGGTCCGTCTAGTCAAGGCTATGGTTTTTCCAGTGGTCATGTATGGGTGTGAGAGTTGGACTATGAAGAAGGCAGAGCGCTGAAGAATTGATGCTTTTGAACTGTGGTGTTGGAGAAGACTCTTGAGAGTCCCTTGGACTGCAAGGAAATCCAACCAGTCCATTCTGAAGGAGATCAGCCCTGGGATTTCTTTGGAAGGAATGATGCTAAAGCTGAAACTCCAGTACTTTGGCCACCTCATGCAAAGAGTTGACTCACTGGAAAAGACTCTGATGCTGGGAGGGATTGGGGGCAGGAGGAGAAGGGGACGACAGAGGATGAGATGGCTGGATGGTATCACTGACTCGATGGGCGTGAATCTGAGTGAACTCCGGGAGTTGGTGATGGACAGGGAGGCCTGGTGTGCTGAGATTCATGGGGTCACAAAGAGTTGGACACGACTGAGCGACTGAACTGAACTGAAGGTACTTACTGTTTATTTTAAGTTTTGTCTTTTTAGTGATTCATTCTTTTATGTTACTTTATTTAAGCAAATAAAACCAAACCATGCCTTGACAATGGAAGATATGAATCACAGTGAAAAGGGATAGGTATCAAAAGTGTACCCAACAACCTTTGTGCCTTCTGAGCTGGTTTAGTTCAGTTCAGTCGCTCAGTCGTGTCTGACTCTTTGCGACCGCATGGACTGCAGCATGCCAGGCTTCCCTGTCCATCACCAACTTCTGGGGCTTGCTCAAACTCAAGTCCATTGAGTCGGTGATGCCATCCAACCATATCACCCTCTGTCATCCCTTTCTCCTCCTGCCTTCAATTTTCCCAGCATCAGGGTCTTTCCCAGTGAGTCAGTTCTTTGCATCAGGTAGCCAAAGTACTGGAGTTTCTGCTTCAGCATCAGTCCTTCCAATGAATATTCAGGACTGATTTCCTTTAGGATTGACTGGTTGGATTTCCTTGCAGTCCAAGGGACTCTCAAGAGTCTTCTCCAACACCACAGTTCAAAAGCATCAATTCTTCATCACTCCACTTTCTTTATAGTCCAACTCTCACATCCATACATGACTACTAGAAAAACTATAGCTTTGACTAGATGGACTTTTGTTGGCAAAGTAATGTCTCNTTCCTTGCAGTCCAAGGACTCTCAAGAGTCTTCTCCAACACCACAGTTCAAAAGCATCAATTCTTCATCACTCCACTTTCTTTATAGTCCAACTCTCACATCCATACATGACTACTAGAAAAACTATAGCTTTGACTAGATGGACTTTTGTTGGCAAAGTAATGTCTCTGCTTTTTAATATGCTGTCTAGGTTGGTCATAGCTTTTCTTCCAAGGAGCAAACATCTTTTCATTTCTGAGCTCGTACTTCAGGGAAATCTTATTTTGAGAAATGATGGGAAGTTGTCCCCTGGTATCTCAGCTGATAAAGAATCCATCTGGAAAGCAGGAGAACTGGGCTTGATCCCTAGGTTGGAAAAATCCCCTGCAGAAGGGGACGGCTACCCACTCCAGTGGCCTGGAGAATTCCATCAACTGTATAGTCCATGAGATCTCAAAGAGTCAGGCAGGGCTGAGTGACTTTCACTTTCACTGCCCAGAGATGGAGAGAACAAATTGATACATTTTATACAGATGGGAAGAAAATTCCAGGTCCATGTGTGTGGTTACTAATGACCTCTGTTGATGAAATGTAGTCTGTGGGGTCACACAGAGTCGGGCACGACTGAAGTGACTTAGCAGCAGCAGCAGCAATTCTTCTCATAGACTAGAGTTATTTGGTCCTTGTGTAGTCTCACATTACCTCTTTGAAGTTCCGTAAACATGAAATCCTTTCTTTATCTTCGGGTAAAGTAGAGCACAGTTTACTGGGAACACTGTTTTTTACTCCTTCATGCCTGCAAATGAAACTTAACTCTATGCCTAAGCTCTTAATGAACTGAAACTGCAAAACTGCAAAAATTTCAGCTACACTCATGAAATTGCCGTAAATATATCTAGTTGTATCGATGCTAATGCATTTTGGAGAAGTGTCATTTTTGTTTAGAGGGAATCCTAGAATTAATCTTGATTGGATTCCCAAAACCTGACACTAAAGTGAATAGGTTTCACCAGAAAATAAGTAGGAGCTACAAAGTAAGTATGTAGTTATTGATCTTTTTGCCTATAACATTCAGCTTCTTGATTATTATGACTTCTTAGGACATATATTTTTTTTTGTTAAAAAAAGTTATCAGTGAAGTAAGCCTGTTAAGATATTCAGCTTCAGCTTTTCTCCCAATGTTATTTTTGACTAGAACATTAGAACTGGAAGGAATCTTAGTAATTCATTTGATTTCCAAACTGTGGTACTTGGAACCTCACCTTGCTTTGACATGTTTCAGGTTTCCTATGAGAGTTTAATTAAATTTTCATTAAAAAATATGTGGTTAATTCTCAGTTATCTAGGCTATCATAGGCAGAAGGAGAAAGCTGTTATTATAGGACTTCAGAACCCCAGCCACATTTCAGCCAAGGCAGCTTAAATTCATTCATTAATTTATTAAATAAATATTTATCTAGAACTTATGATATGACTGAATTCCCTGGTGGCTCAGATGGTGAAGAATCTGCCTGCAATGTGGGAGATCTGGGTTCGATCCTTGGGTTGAGAAGATTCCCTGGAGAAGGGAAAGATTACCCAACTCCAGTATACCGGCCTGGAGAATTCCATGGACAGAGGAACCTGGCAGGCTATGTAGTCCATAGGGTCACAAAGAGTTGGACACAACTGAGTGACTTTCACTTTCACTTTACTTTATAAGATGGGCAGGTACTATTTCAGGTGCTGGGAGTAAATTGGTCCAAAAAGTAGACAAAGTCTCTGGGCTTCTAGAGCTTTTATTATGTGATAGAGAGGGGGCAGAGGACAAGGACAAATCTCCAGTGAGCATGCTTGAAAAATAACTAGAAGGCCTGGAGCACCTTCCTACAATGTATGTCTAGTAGTTAAATTCTGGTCACTGTTCTGGAGTACAGTGAACAAATAAGAGAAAGCTAAGAGATGAGGTCAGAGAAATATCAGGGCAAGAAAACATAGGTCTTTGTAGGTATGATAAGGAGTTTGGATTTTATTAGAAGTGCAATGGGGGTATGATATGATCTGATTTGTGATTTTAAAGGATCATTCTGGCCTCGGTGTGGCCAATAGCCTACAGTGTGGCCACAGTGGAAGCAGCAAAGGCTTTTAGGAGACTTAGTTTTCCACCTCTAGGCGTGATGCAGTAGGTTGTGTCAAGGCAGTGTTCCTACTGAAAACAATTATGAAAATCTGGATAAATTTCAAAACAATTTAAAAAGCAACAGTGGGCTCTGGGAGGAATGAGGACAAGATGGACTCTAATTTCAGAAAGGAAAGCTGATGATCAGGAGCCATTTCCCTTGCTGAGGACATTTGATGGTTCAGGGCATGGCCTAAGGATCAGAATTTGGCTCAGGCTGAAGGTTGCTTCTAGGAAAATAAAGCTTTTAGTGGTTGTGTGGATCCAGAGTGACAAAATTCAAGACTGGAGGGATATTAGATGCATGGCCTGTTTTCCCCATAAGACACCTGCTGTGCTTCACGGGTGATTAAAAAGCTTAAGAGTGAACTATCTTATAGATTTGTGATGCTTAGGAAACAAAGACTTCCAGGAAGGAGGCCCCAAAACAAAACAGACAAAGGATGAAATCCTTAGAAGTGGTGAACTAATTCACAGTTACTTTTCATCTGGCACACTTAAAGCTGGGTGCATCTAGAGGTCAGAAATCTAGACCAGACCTTCCACAGAGGACCCTTCTTGGGAAGTGAAAAACTAACAGAAATTTTGACTTTTGCGGACTGGAATAGCAAAATTGGAGACTTAAGGAGACTCAGATACATAACTGATCTTCCCTTGAAGACATTTGCCACATTTGAAAGCTGTGTGGAGGAGGAAGATAAAGAACTAAGCTGTAAACATCTGAAGGGCAGAAGTGAATTTCCCTTCATCTTTCAGATTTGGGAAGTCAAAGTCCTCCTAGTTTATAGTTAAAAGCCCTAGAGAGCTATTTAGGGTCAGGTATAACTAGATTGAGTTTAACAAAACTATCACAGCCCCAATGCAACTCAATCCCTGACTGATTTGAGAATAATTAGTTCCTCCAATAGTTATTCTTGGGCTTCCCAGGTGTCTCTAGTGATAAAAGAACTTACCTGCCAATGCAGGAGGCATAAAAGACATGGGTTCAATCCTCGGGTTGGGAAGATCCCCCAAAGGAAGGCATGACAACCCACAACCATTCCCACTGGAGAGGAGAATCCTGAAGAATCTCATGGACAGAGGAGCCTGGTTGGCTACAGTCCATAGCGTTGCAAAGAGTCAGACATGACTGAAGCAACTGAGAACATGTGCACGCAATAGCTGTCCTTACTATTCTCAAAGAGGAAAGCCTTTCTGGTAGAAGATAACATTATGTAAAAGCTCTGTCATTTTTGTTTTTAATCAGAAGACAGGGTAATAGAAAATACCCAGGCGTAAGCATAAAGAGAAAAATAATAGAAAAACAGATAAGAGCAATGTAGAACATTCTGAAAAGGACATGTAATTGAAGTTCCATAAGGAGAGGAGAAGGGAACAGACTGTAATATTCAAAGAGTTAATATATCTATCTATATATAGATATCTATGGACATAAATTTATGTGGCACAATGCAATGAAAACAATACCTGTCATTGCATATATAAAACTGCTAAAAAGCTAGTAAGTAGAGAAAATCTTAATTCAGCTGGAGAAAGACATTACTTTGACAGGAACATCAGTAAGATCTACATATGACTTGCCAACTGAGACCAAAGAAGTCAGAAGGCAGTGGAATAGCATCTTTAACATGCAGAGAGAAAAAACTGCAGAAGTCAATACCTGGTGAAAATAAATTTGAGAAATTAGCATGAAATAAAGAAATTTTCAGATAAATAAAATTGGAGGGAATTTTTTTCCCACAAGGTCTATATTAAAAGAAATAGTTAAGGGATTTCTTCGAAGAGAAGCATATGAATTCAATAGGGAATGACAGGGGAAATAATGCAGGTAAATAGAAATGAATATTGTCTGTAAAGAACAATAATAGTAATATCTTTTGGAGTCTTAAACTAATGTTTAATTAGGTGCATGATAAAAATAATGCAAACAGCAAGAGAGGATAAATAGAATTAAAGTATTTTAGTTTTCTAGCAGCATTGGAAAATAATAAGGTATTAATTTATACTAGAATGTAATAACTAAAGTATTCATGATGTAGTCTATGTAATCTGTACAAGAATAATGAAAAGAAAACTAGTATAATGATTATCAGAGGAAAAGATGCAAAATATATTTGATTAATCCAACAAATGAAAGAAAGGATTATAAAAAGAATATAAAACAGTAAAATAAACAAATGGTAAAATCATAGCTATAAACCTACTATATCAATAACTGCATTGTAAGGAAATGAACTAAATACTCCATGTAAAAAGTGAAATTGTAAGACTGGATAAAAATGCAAACAACTGTGTGCTGATTACAAAGTTTAAAGGATGCAAATATTCAAGGACATAAGTGAAAGTGAAAGTGAAGTCTCTCAGTCGTGCCAACTCTTTGTGACCCCGTGGACTGTAGCCCACCAGGCTCCTCTGTCCATGGGATTCTCCAGGCAAAAATACTGGAGTGGGTTGCCATTTCCTTCTCCCAGGGATCTTCCTGACCCATGGATTGAACCCAGGTCTCCCACATTGCAGGTAGACACTTTAACCTCTGAGCCACCAGGGAAGCTAAGAAAGAAAGCGAAGTCACTCAGTTGAGTCTGACTCTTTGCAACCCCATGGTTGCATGCAGTAGCCTACCAGGCTCCTCTGTCCATGGGATTTTCCAGGCAAGAGTATTGGAGTGGGTTGCTGTTTCCTTCTCTAGGGATCCTCCTGACCCAGGGATTGAACCCAGGTCTCCCACACTGTAGGTGGATGATTTACTATCTGAGCCACCAGGGAAGTCACTAGATTCAAGGACATAAGGTAAAAATAAATGGATAAGAAAATATAAGCTTAGGAACACCAAGTGATACTTATTTATATCAAAGTTATATACTTTCTGGTATCAGACAATATAGACCTGTAAATTCAGAAGCATTATAAGAGATTAGAGGGCTATTTCATAATTGTAAGGAAGCAATCCAACAGGACGTAGTCTATTGCAGTAATCCATGCCAGAGATGATGGTGAACTGGACTGGAAAGACCACTGTAGATATAAGAAGAAGTAGTCAAATTCTGGATCTATATTGTGGGCAGGTGCCAATAGGATTGATGTTGCATTTGATATGGGATATGAAAAAAGAAGTATCAAGGAGGATTCCAAGGTTTTTTTCTTGACAAGCTTGTTGAAAGGCTGTGTTGTTCACTGAAATGGGGAGGCTTATTGAGATGTGGAGTTAGGAAAGAGAAATAAAACTTTCATTTGGCCAAGTGAAATAGGATTTGGAGAAATAGCAATAATTCACTTCTGTTCATTCAGTGCAGTGCTATTGAGAAGGAATTTGGACACACAGAAAAACACCCAAAATCACTGCAGATGGTGATTGCAGCCATGAAATTAAAAGATGCTTACCCCTTGGAAGGAAAGTTATGACCAACCTAGACAGCATGGTAAAAAGCAGAGACAGTACTGTGTCAACAAAGGTCCATCTCGTGAAGGCTATGGTTTTTCCAGTAGTCATGTATGGATGTGAGAGTTGGACTATAAAGAAAACTGAGCACCGAAGAATTGATGCTTTTGAACTGTGGTGTTGGAGAAGACTCTTGAGAGTCCCTTGGACTGCAAGGAGATCCAACCAGTCCATCCTAAAGGAGATCAGTCCTGGGTGTTCATTGGAAGGACTGAGGATGAAGCTGAAACCCCAATACTTTGGCCACCTGATGTGAAGAACTGACTCATTGGAAAAGACCCTGATTCTGAGAAAGATTGAGGGCAGGAGGAGAAGGGGACGGCAGAGGACGAGATGGTTGGATGGCATCACTGACTCAATGGACATGGGTTTGGGTGGACTCCAGGAGTTGGTGATGGACAGGGAGGCCAGGCATGCTGCAGTTCATGGGGTCACAAAGAGTCAGACACGACTGAGCAACTGAACTGAACTGAACTTGGACACACAAATCTCTAACTTGGTGTAATGCCCTCATTTTTACAGATGAAGATATAGAGCCTTCAAAGCTTACTTAAGCTTACTTATTTACTTACCACAGTAAATAAATGGCAGAGCCTGAACTAAAATTTAATCTTTTGCACTAAGTCTAGAGTCCAAAACCATACTGTATGCAGTTTCTAAAATTGCTTTGTTGAACAGCAGAATACATTTCAAATGGAATAGCAATCATTATTAAAATGTATTGAGTACATGTACTATACGCTTGGTATTGTGCTAAATACTTGTTACTTTTCTCTTTAAACTTTTTTAAGAGCCCTTTTTTTTAATTGTTGTTGTTGTACATTATATTCTTAGTATTTATATATCTAGTAACGTTTTTTGTTTATAAAGTTGTTTATTTGAATTTTATTGATTTAATAGTTTGGTCTGCATTTAATTTATACTTTTATTTTGGCATTATAGACATTTAAAAGTTACAAGCTTATATTTATAGTCTTTTTCTTTTAAAAAAATTAATTAATTTATTTAATTGGAGGCTAATTATTTTACAATATTGTGGTGGTTTTTAGCCATACATTGACATGAATCAACCATGGGTGTACATGTGGCCACCTGATGTGGCCACCCCATCCTGAACCCCTCCTGCCTCCCTCCCCATTCCATCCCTCTGAGTTGTCTCAGAGCACTGGCTTTGAGTGCCCTGCTTCATGCACTGAACTTGTACTGGTCATCTATTTTATATATGGTAATATACATGTTTCAATGCTGTTCTCTCAAATCATCCCACCCTTGCCTTCTCCCATATAGTCCAAAAGTCTGTTCTTTGGATCTGTGTTTCTTTTGCTTTCTTGCACATAGGGTCCTTGTTACTGTCTTTCTAAATTCCATATATATGTGTTAACATACTGTATTGGTGTTTCTCTTTCTGATTTACTTCACTCTGTATAATAGGCTCCAGTCCACCTCATTAGAACTGACTCAAACGCATTCTTTTTTATAGCTGAGTAATATTCCATTGTGTATAAGTACCACAACTTCCTTATCCATTTGTCTGCTGATGGACATCTAGGTTGCTTCTGTGTCCTAGCTATTGTAAACAGAGCTGCAATGAGTATTAGGGTACATTTGTCTCTTTCAGTTCTGGTTTCCTTAGTGTGTATGCCCAGCAGTGGGATTGCTGGGTCATATGGTAGTTCTATTTCCAGCTTTTTAAGGAATCTCCACACTGTTTTCCATAGTGGCTGTACTAGTTTGCATCTCATCAACAGTGTAAGAGGGTTCCTTTTTCTCCACATCCTCTCCAACATTTATTTTTTGTAGACTTTTTGATGGCAGCTGTTCTGACTGATGTGAGATGGTACCACAAACTCACTGTGGGTTTGATTTTCATTTTTCTGGTAGTGAGTGATGTTGAGCAACTTTTCATGTGTTTGTTAGCCATCTGTATGTCTTCTTTGGAGAAATGTCTTGTTAGTTCTTTGGCCCACTTTTTGATTGGGGTGTTTATTTTTCTGGTATTGAGCTGCATGAGCTGCTTGTATATTTTGGAGATTAATTCCTTGTCAGTTGTTTCGTTTGCTGTTATTTTCTCCCATTCTGAAGGGTGCTTTTTCACTTTGCTTATAGCTTCCTTTGTTGTGCAAAAGCTTTTAAGTTTAATTAGGTCCCATTTGTTTATTTTTGTTTTTATTTTCATTCCTCTGGGAGATGGGTCATAGAGGATCTTGCTGTGATTTATGTAGAGAATGTTCTGCCTAAGTTTTCCTCTACGAGTTTTATAGTTTCTGGTCTTACATTTGAATCTTTAATCCATTTTGAGTTTATTTTTGTGTATGGTGTTAGAAAGTATTCTAGTTTCATTCTTTTATAGGTGGTTGACCAGTTTTCCCAGCACCACTTGTTAAAGAGATTATCTTTTCTCTATTGTATATTTTTGCCTCCTTTGTCAAAGATAAGATGTCTATAGGTGCGTGGATTTATCTCTGAAGAGCCCTCATTTTTAAAGATGAGAAAACTGAGTTTTTGAATTTGAGTACCTTTCCTGAGCTCATACAATTGGTGAAACTAGTTAAACAATGGGGAGTTCAACTCTTGTACCCATGGTTTCCCTTTTCCTGGTATGATAGAAAAAGATACTCAGACTATTGTGTCCCACTTCATTTCCTTGATTCTTTCATGTGTTTATGGTTGGTTTATACAGAGATTATTTAATATTTTTGGCCTCCAGTTTTTCCTTTAGATTTTAAATTTGACTGAGGAGTCATTTCCATCTAGTACATTTAGGGAACTTCTTACATAAGGCTCTTTTTCTAGGGTCCAAGATGAATGTTTTACCAGGACACAGGGATGACTTCTGAAATTTCAGCAGCTGTAACTGCTGTCTTTTTGGAACAAAGAAGTAGTTAAAAATCATTTGTAGTAGTAAAAGCCTCCTCTTTTTTTATGATATAAGAGCCTTTTTGTTTTTGTTGACCTCTGAAAACCACAGAGAAAGAAAAGTGAAACCAGCAAAAAAAAAAAAAAAAAAATCAGAAAACCCAACACTTCAACAGAATTACCTCCCCAATCCAAACTGAAACATCCTGAGAGGAAGGGAACATTTTTTTTTTTTCTTTAATCTGAAAGGCAGTGTAAAAGCCTAGGTAGTCTCTGGGACTACTTTAATCAACTTAATGTACCCTGCAGAATTTCAGGCTTTGGTCTAGTACAAAGAGACACTCAGAGATGAGCCAGGGAGTGAGTGCTTTCTTAGGGCATTGGACTAAAAACTGCTCTATGTGATAGGAGGAGAGGTCCAAGAGGAGTCAACTGTGTGGTCCATTTTTCCTGGACTGATTCAGTCTGGAAATGGATTGTGTTACTAAAGGTGTGGCAGCAAAAAGCTGGTCCCTCCATCTAGCATGATTTCCTTTACTAGGCGCTTATAAGAAAAAAAAGTGCATGGTGATGTACCTTTGTTATTTCAAAGGTTTTTACCACTTTATTTTAAAGCTGCATTGTTAATTCACAGGACTTAAAATATGTATGGCTGTCCCTTTCATTTTATCATTCTGAAATAAATCAAAGACAAAATTTTTTTTTTCCCAATGAGCTTATCTGTTTGAAATCATGGGGTGTTTGTACATATGGTCTCCTAATTACTCAACTGAATCTTTATGCTTTCAGTGGGAGTTGTTGAGGCATTGTTCTTTCTTAGCGTTGGAAAGAACTTTTGCATAAAGGCAGACTTGCTGTCTCTCTTTGGAGTAATTACAGTTTAGTTTATTGTAAAATGAAACAGAGAAAGCTACAAGTACATTTTTTAAAAGATCTAAAAGACTTAATCTCCCCGTTCCTTTTCAATTAAAGTTGAGTACTCTAATCTCACTATAATCTCAACCCTTGAGTATTTTCATCTAAAACTTTTGCTTTAACGAAACTTCTGGCTAAATTAAACAGGTTTTGAGCATAGGCATTGTGTGCTATGTGGGATCATGCTAGCAAACATGAAGATTTTAGCTGTACAACTAAAATAATACTCTCATGAACAATACTGATTGCTGTTTGCTATTATTAGCCTGAGGAATTTTTCCTGAAGGCACATATCTCATATTGTGAATTGCTTGCTCCCTGGAGTATCTAAGTACCATATTTTCTGACACACAATCCATACTTTAAAGTCTATCTTTTATCCATTCAATACGGTTTAAAGTATGATTTCAGTGACTGACAGTTTATTAATAAGGAGAAATGCTCATTTTTTAAGAAAATTGGGAAAACAGAATAATCTTTTACCAGTACAAAAACATTGGTGACATTACCCAGTTTCCCAAAGAAATATTTTGTTTATCATATCTTGAAATGTGAATCAAAACACTCATGACAGGTGAATGAAGAGAGAAAAATTAAGGTATGGGCACAAACAAAAGTAGCATTAATAATTCAGGTAAACAAAATTTGTATACAAAAGAAAACTGTCAAGGTGATGGAGAATGTTTTTGCAAGTACAGGACATTTAGGCAACAGGAAAATGAGTAGAAATTTGAATGCTTTACATTTCACATAAGGGCTTTGTATAGTTTGAGTTTTCCTAATTCTATTGTTCGGCAAACATGTTTACTACTGACCTATAATCTTTCCTAGGTTAAATGAATTGGAGTTTTTCTTTTATTGACACTGCAGCAATTTTAAAGAATTAATGACAGGTAGATTGTAAACTGTTCTTTAATATTTTATGATTAAAACCATTATTTTCTTGCTTGAGTCATTTATACTAATTTTGTCCTATCTCATTGTTAGTACCTCTCAGTAGGACTCTCTGTTTTCATGGCTGTTTTCATTTTTAAGACACAGCATAAAACATTATTCACCAAAGGTATATTTGGGTGGAAGTTAGGAGAGCAATTTGTATCAACAAGAATGAAAAAATGCATTGACAAGAATTACTGTTTTCAAGAAAGACCTTATTTTAGGCTGGAGGAGTTGTCATTACCTGCATGAGAATGACATCTGGTTTTTTTTTTTAGTTTGCTTTGTTTATTCGACGAATATTTACTGGGAGCACATTAAGTTTGTGGAAATGTGATACAACTCTAGGATAAGACAATGAGAGATAATATAAAAGAGTAGTGGGACCAAGTTAAATAACACCAAGGAATAATGAAAGTTAGGTAGAGGAGGGGACAAAAATACTTCCAGAAGAGGGAACAGTGTGGGCTCCACATGAGGAAATGGGGAGCCTGCAGGTGTTTGGAGTAGCAGAGTTGTGTTGTAGAAGGATAAGGGAAAGAAAGAGTGGAGAGGTGGTAGATGAGGCAGGCAGGATCCAGATTACCATTATATAGGAAGAAGACAAGGAACTGTTGAAGGACCTTAAGCAAGGAAATGGCTGATCACATTGCGGCTATTGAAGGATCACCTTGGCAATTGTGTGGAATATGATTCAAGAGAAATATATTCAGAGTTAGTAAGAAAGATATTGAGTAATTTGGTGGAGGTATGATAACTGTGTTAATTAGTGGAGAGGGGATGGTGGGTTGGGTATAGATTGTGAGCAATTTAGGAGGTAGAACTGATAATCATTTGGTGACTGGAAATAGAGGGTAGGGGGAAAGCTGGAATTTTGTGTAGCTTTTAGGTTTCTGACTTGACAGCCTCGATGAGGCATGGTAGAATCAGACAGTGTAGGAACAGAATCATGTTTGATGGCAGTGGTAGTTGTGGGTGCGATAGCCAGACCAGAAGCTTAGATTTAGACTTGTTGAATTTTAACCTCAATGTCCCAGTGTCAAGAGAGAATTCTAGTTCAAGGATATAGATTTGGGAATGTTTTATTTCTAATGTAGCTAATGCTTCAGATGAAGATATGCAGCTTCTAAAAATAGCCTTTCAGTATTTTATTTTTTAAGTGGAAAAATGCATACATGTGGTAAACAAGTTAATCATATGTATACAATAAAAATATCTTCCTCCCATTCTAGACTTACAATTCCTCTCTCCAGATGTTGCTATTGTTAAATATTTCCAGAAATGCACTCAACATTTTCTTTCCAAGTACAAGCATAGATGTCTGTGTGTGTACAAATAGGTGTGAATGGTATAAATATACATGTTTAAATAGAAATGGTAGTATGTTATATTTACTCTTCTGAACATTGTTTGTTTTTGTTTTTCAGTATGTCTTGGAGATAATGCCTTATCTGTGCATTATCCTTTAATAAATGGAGCTAATTTGTTAAGTCATTTTTAAGACTGATGATTTCTTCTTCCAGTTTTTATGATACAAAGTGCTTTAGTGAACATCTTTGCACATATAGCTTGGTTTATTTTCTCTCCTCCCTGGATATAGATTGGTTTACTGAAGAACCACTAGTATCAGTGTCTTTAGGACTTCCCTCTTGGACTAGTCAGACTAGTGGGGTTACAAAGATGCCTACGATCTTCTGCCTGGAGGGCAAATGCGTGACTGCCAATATTCTGAGGGCCAAGGAGATAAGTATGATTTAAGTACAGCATTCCTCCAGTGAAAAAGCTGGCTTAGAATTCAACATTCAAAAAACTAAGATCATGGCATCTGCTCCCATTATTTCATGGCAAAGAGCTGGAGAAAGAAAATGAAAACAGTGACAGATTTTATTTCCTTGGGCTCCAAAATCATGGCAGATGGTGACTTCAGCCATGAAATTAAAGGATGCTTGCTCCTTTGGAGAAAAGCTATGACAAACCAAGACAGCATATTAAAAGGCAGAGACATCACTTTGCCAACAAAGGTCTAAAGCTGTGGCTTTTCCAGTAGTCATGTATGGATGTGAGAGTTGGACCATGAGGAAGGTGAGTGCTGAAGAATTGATGCTTTCAAATTGTAGTGCTGAAGAAGACTCTTAAGAGTCCTTTGGACAACAAGGAGGTCAAATCAGTCAATCCTAAAGGAAATTAGCCCATAATATTCACTGGAAGGACTGATGATGAAGCTGAAGTTCCAACACTTTGGCCACCTGATGTGAAGAGCTGACTCATTGGAAACGACCTTGATCCTGGGAAAGATTGAGGGCAGGAGGAGAAGAGGGTGGTAGAGGATGAGATGGTTGTATAGTGTCACTGATTCAATGGACATGAGTTTGAGCAAACTCTTGGAGATAGTGAAGGACAGGGAAGCCTAGTGTGCTGCAGTCCATGGGGTTGCAAAGACTGAATGACTGAATAGCAACAACCTGCTCTCAACTGGACCTGGTATTTCTTGTTCATGGACCCTGTTACCCACCCTGTTTGCTTCTTCTATAGCATTAATTTCATCTTTTTTCTTGGATGAGAGAGGGGCAGGAGTGGAGGAGATGTGGGGATCCAATTTTGCCTCTTAAACCAAGGTTTCAGACAGTCCTTTTTTTACGTCACTGTCCCCTTCACCTCACTTGCAGAAGGACCCTGGAATTCTTACTCTTAATCATTGCAGGGATTCTGCTTTATCAATTATGTTGGTTCACTGCTTTCTTTACTACTAGTTTGAGAGTCAAGTGTTGTAGGGTCTGCTGTGTCACTTACCATTCTCAATTTATTTACCAGTGTCCAAAAATATTGCCATCTTTCATGATTACCATATCTCATTTAAAATAAGTGATGTTTCTGGAGGGAGCAAAAGTGGTAGGTGTATATTCAGTCTTAACATTTTATTTGTTGGTCTATGTAGTCCCTCTAACTTGCAAATTTCTCATCTGTGAAAAGGAATAATATGGCTCAGATGGTAAAGAATCTGCCTGCAATGTGGGAGACTAGGGTTCAATCCCTGGGTTGGGAAGATCCACTAGAGAAAGAAATGGCAACCCACTCCAGTATGCTTGCCTGGAGAATTCCATGGAAAAGGAACTTAGCGGGCTATAGTCTATGGGGTCACAAAGAGTCAGACTCAACTGAGGGAATAACACTTTCACTTCAAAGACAGACATTACCAATGGGTTGGACCAGTTGCTATTTTTACTGTGGGTGCTGGGTCAGAGGTTAACCTCAGAGACAGAAGACACAGTATTTAAAACACTACCCAGCTCCTCTGATTGAATCAGGCTTGTGGGCCTTGATCTCTTTACTGGAGATGATAAAGTGATTAATTCACTCTTTTATTGGGAATCCTAAAATGTCGGTATGTCACTATGTATAGGTCTTCCCTCTTGGGCTAGTTGGAAATTTCTCATATTCTACTTGGGAATGGAAACTTATTGTTAGGCCTTGGAGCTCTAAACAGATTAAAAGCACAGTGAGCCTTGTTCTTCATTCTGCAGGTTTGAGCAGAGGCCCTGTTCTTTGTCACGTCATTCCTGTCTTCAGCTACGTCAGTGTCCCTGAGTCTGGGAGCTCTCAGGGTCAATCTTGCTGCGGAGAAGAACCTCTTATCTTCTGATGGGGTGGGAGGGAGCAGTTTCATGCCTCTGTGTGTTGTAGGAGGAGTTCTAGGAATTGAATTCCTTTTAAATCAATGTGCCTCTCCAACTTTGATGTGTTTACAAATCACCTGGGAATCTTGCTCAGGTATCCGACCCTAATTCAGTGGGTCTGAGGTGGGGCCTGAAATTCTGCATTTCTGTCAAGCTTTTTATTTTTATTCACACCATATATGTGGAACTTCTCGGACCAGGGATCAAACCCACGCCCTCTGTAGTGGAAGTATGGAGTCTTAAGTTCTGGACCATCAGGAAAGTCCACTAACAATCTTTTTGAGAGATCTGTGTGACTGGTCCATAGACTGCAAAGAACAAAGCTTTATATAAACTATCCTCCAAATTTTCCTGCTATCTTGAACTTTACTTTCTTGGGGTTCTGGTGACAAGTTGTTTATGGTTAGTTTTTCTCTGCACATGCTTAGGCTTCAGGTTTTCCTGCTTTGTGAAAATGACCACTTGTTCATACTGAAGTGAGATAGAGTTCCCTGTTCTATTTTTGTCTGCTTTTCTCTTTTCTTTGTGGGTTTGTAGCTTTTGATTCCTCTTTTGTAATTTTAGTAGGGTGCTCGAGGGAGCAGAGATAAACATAGGAGTTTATGTTGCCCCATTCTCTAAAGTCAACTTAGATGATTATAGGTTCCAAAACAATATTTTCTGGTTGTAAAATTCTGGAGACGTCAGTTAGGAGACTATTTGTTGAGCTACCAGGAGGGAATGGTCAGAAGTCCCGGTCCCTTTTCACTCTTTTTCCATCAACTGTATAGCTACTTAATAGTAGCTTATAGTAACTAGCATCCGTAAGATATAAAAGTGGGTTGCTACAATACCTTACAGAATAGGAAGAGGGAGAAAAAGCACACGAACTATGAATAGGGAGAATTTGGGTAATTATGAATTCAACAATAGGTGGTTTGCAGATCTATGGAAATTTTTCCACCTTGAATGTCTTGAATTTTGGAATAATACAATTTTAATTCTGATCGAGTTTAAGCCTGGAGATTTAGGGCAATGAGCATGTAGTATCAGAGAAACAACCACAGATTATAAGCTGTAAAAGAGTCTATCTATCCGTCATTGACTATCTATCCATCTAGATATACATGTAAATGGATATATATCCCCTCTAGATGTAAATCGATATCTTCCAGAATTTATGTACATATATGAGAACAAATATAAAATATAGTCTTTTTTTTACACAAAAGATAGTTGTTGTATATACTGTTCTACACATTTTTTCCCTATAGCAGTATTTCATGTATACCCTTATTCTTTTAAATAGTTGCATACTATTCCAGAATATGAATATACCAAAGTTAATTTATTTCATCCCCTATTGGACATCTGATATCTAAGTTGTTTGCAATCTTTTACTCTTACAAGTGTTGCTGAAATCTGTGTAATTTCAAATATATGCTGATATATCTTTAGGATAAAAAATTTTAAGTGGAATTTCTAGATCAAAAGGGACATACATTTGTAGATATTTCCAGTTACCAGTTATTCTCTGTTAAGTATTGGACAGTTCATACTTTTTTTTAACCAATGCTCAAGAATGTGTATTATTCCCAGATAAATATACTTTCAGTTCTGTATTTTTGCTAATATGAAGGTTTTTTTTTTTTAACAGAGTTTATTTTTTTTTAATTTAATAAATAAAAATAATAAACCGAATATAGACTGNAGGTGTTCATTGGATGGACTGATGCTGAAATTGAAACTCCAAATACTTTGGCCATCTTATGAGTCCGTTAGGAGAAGGGGACGACAGAGGATGAGATGGCTGGATGGCATCACCGACTCGATGGACATGAGTTTGGGTAAACTCTGGGAGTTGGTGATGGACAGAGAGGCCTGGTGTGCTACGATTCATGGGGTCACAAAGAGTCGGACACGTGACTGACTGAACTGAACTGAACTGAACTGAAAGTATGAGGTATAGATAAAAGTTTGCTTTTCTCAGATTACCCAGATATCTATCTCCTGGTCTGAAAAGCTACTTTTTTTTTCCATAAATTCTTTTATATGTTTGGATATGCTAAACATTTAACATTTTGGTAGTATTATTTCTTGAATGAAATTTATATATCATTTCTTTGAACTTTATTTTTGGGGGTACTTCTTAGGATTCAGGAATTTTAATTGCTTGCTTTTGTGTCTCCATGGCTTAGTCTACTAAAATTAAAGTCTCCTTAGTCTACTTGGAATAAAGTAGATACTCAGTGAAGGCTTGTTGAATGAATGGTTAACATTGTTCATACAGTGTAGAAAGTGTGCTTCCTCTAAGCAGTTGAACGTATGTACACTCACATACAAACATACACACACATAGTAGGAGAAAGCAGCTAGGCTTTGTGTGCTCAATTCCTCCCCCCAAACCACTACATAGGTAACTTACGGCACCTCTGTGGGTTAGAGAAGGACGTGGGGCAAGGGAAAATTTCCTCCCCATGGAAACTAGAGAATTGAACATTTGGTAACTCCTGCACGCAAGTGTGTGCTCAGTTGCTCTAGTCGTGTCTGACTCTTTATGACCTTGTGGACCGTAGCCCACCAGGCTCCTCTGTCCATGGGATTCTCCAGGCAAGAAAACTGGAGTGGGTTGCCATGCCCTCCTCCAGAGGATCTTCCCAACCCAGGGATCAAACCTACGACTTCTGTGTCTCCTGCATTGCAGGCACGTTCTTTACTCACTGAGCCACCTGTGAAGCCTAGAAATACAAAAAGTGAAAGCGAAAGTGAAGTCACTCAGTTATGTCTGACTCTTTGTGACCCCATGGACTATAGCTAACCAGGCTCCTCTGTCCATGGGATTTTCCAGGTGAGAATACTGGAGTGGGTTGCCATTTCCTTCTCCAGGAGATCTTCTCAACCCAAGGATTGAACCCAGCTGTCTCGCATTGTAGGCAGACGCTTTACCGTCTGAGCCACCAGGGAATATCCCAGAAATACAAATAATTGTTAATTAATTTTAGTCATGTTTGTTTTGTCTTCTCTCAACAGCAGGGTGGGTATCTGTATATTTCATTTCTCTTTGGTTCTACTTGTCATTAGAAAAGAGTCTGACACTGGGAAAGATTGAAGGCAGGAGAAGGCGATGACAGAGAACGAGATGGTTGGATGACATCACCAACTCAATGGACATGAGTTTGAGCAAGTTCCAGGAGATGATGAAGGACAGGGAAGCCTGGAGTCCACGGGGTCGCAAAGAGTAGGAAACCACTGAGCGACTGAACAATAACAACTTGTAGAGATATAATCATAAATCTACAGATGTGCATTAACTATGTATTTTTTTCATTTTTTTGCCTGCTCTGTGCTGTATGTGGGATACTAGCTCCCCTATCAAGGACTGAACCTGTGCTCCCTGCATTGGAAGCATAGAGTCCCAAATGCTAGACTGCTGGGAAAGTCCGGATATTCATTGACTGAATCTGTAAATTCATTCATAGGGACAAGGCTTGAGCCTAACATTGAGCAAAAACATCCTCAAATTATGCTCTGCACTCATGTATTTCCCTATGAATTTTCCAAAATAGAAATTGGATGAACAAATGATAGTATTCACATGATACGGTCTTTGGAGAATTCCTTCAATGGTTGATCTTCCTAGTAGTGAGATAGGGCTGCATTTCAGCACCATATGGGATAGAATGAAGGAAGTTTCTTCCGTCTGTTGCTGACACATACCTAAGCTATGTCCTTCAACTTGGACTGGCCTTTGTTGGTAATACTTATATTCTGATCTCCGTCTTGTTTAGCTCTCAATTGAGTCAGAACTTGGGTGGAGAGAAGGTTCTTTGTAAGGGGCGTCCTCAAGCCTTATCAGTGTTTAATCTGAATTACTTTACTTGTATTCTTCAGATCCTCTCCATACATTGGAATTATTTAATTCAACAGATTTTGTTTTAACATATTGTGTTTTAGCTCAATGCTGAGTATTTAAAATAGAGATAACTGGCTTCTTTTACTAATGGTAGTGTGTTTAATGTAGCTTATTTTTTCATCTCCATATACTCATTGAAGACAGCACATATTATGTATACAGGTTCATTGAGTATTTTCAGAGAATTAGCAGAGCCTGTGAAAGTCATTAAAAATTACCACAATAAGAAAAAAGGACAAACCACAAGAGAAAAGCAATCTGTACATGAGATTTCACTGCAAACTAGACTGTTTCAGTGTTTATAAATATTCGTCTGTAGAGAGAAGTACGTGTATTATAATAATTATGCATTAGTGCCTCATTAGTAGGGGGTTACATCCACGCTGTTTCTTTTTCCTCTAGTGTATTTCTGATAAGTTAGCATTTTAAAGTCTTATTTAAAATGTAATAAAAACAGAGAGAGGGTGTTTGTATCTACTCTATTCAAGAGTAGATCATTTGTAACTCCTTCAGCTGGGTGGAGCAACATGGTCCATGGCTTCTGACCCTACAGAGAAGATGTAAAATATTGCCTTCCTCATCCAGAATCAGAACCCAATCATTTGAAAAATGACAAGCGGGACAAATTAGAACAGAATTTTTATTGCATTCACATTTCACTCTTTATTCCATTATATACATTTAAATTTTAGATCTCTATTTTTTTTAAAAGGAACTGTTTCCAGACTAGCATTCCCAGAAATGCCTTTATTATGTACTTTGTAGGTACATTCTAACTGCACAATCCATAGAGATTTTTCAGTCTTATCTGATCTTTCCATCAAATTTTATATAGTTGGCCATGTTCTCATTTCTGAGGTCCTGTATAGCTTTGGTTTCTATGTAATGCACATTGTTGTTTTCCTTCAGTCTCTCTGACTGCTCTCTCCATTTTTGAAATGAGATCCTTTTTATTTTCTTTGCTGTCCCTAACATATCCCCCTGGATTCCTTTCTTTCTTTTCACTGCTCTTCTCACATTTCATAATATCCTTAGATGATCTGCTTCAATCTCATGTTTTCAATTAGCATCATTGAATGCTGAGGATTCCTTGTATTTCTATTCTACACTGAACCTGTGAAATCCATTTCCAACTCTATCTACAAATCTCATAAGTACTTGGAACTTAGCTAAAAACCAACTGGAATTGCCCATTTCTTCATTCTGTCTTAGATGATGGCATCACCATTCAGTCACCAAAGCAAGAAACTTGTAAATTTTCCTTGACAGCTTTTGTTCTGTCCTCTCCCATGTTCATTCAGGCACCAAGCTCTGGCAGATTTACTTCTCAGTATGCTCCCAAGTTTATCCCATTCTTTGGATCTATCTTAACACTTCCCTAGTTGAAGTTCTAATAATAAACTACTTGGACCGTTGCAACTGACATTTCATTAAGACTTATAAGGAATGGGCAGATTATAGAAATGTAGAAAAGGAGTTTATGTAATAGAATAGGTAGCCATAAAGAATGGCAAATATCTGTTATCACAAGTGTCCTTTCAGACTTTTAACCATACGTTTGCAATGAAAACATTTATGTGTGTGCATATGGGGGTGTGTGTGTATGTATGTGTCAACCTAGCTTGAACCACCTCAGATAAAAAGGGTAGGAATTTATTGCCTTTTATAATCGAACTACAGAGAGGTCAGGGATGCAGCTAGGTTTTAAGAGTAACTGGAACCACAGTCTGCAGTGTCACTAGGACTCTGCTTTTTATGTCTGTTTCTCTAGGTGTACCAGTATCATTCTTTCACATTCGGTTCTTCTGTAGAAGAAAAGACTGAAAAGTACTTGCATCTCTTGCGACATTCAGGTCTCATATCTCTCATAACTTTCTCCTTCAGCATCAATGAGTATGTGGAAATGTCTTATTTCTGATGTCTAGGTAAAGAATTCTGGGAACAGACAATGATTGGATTGGCTTGGTCCATCACTGTGGCTGGGAAGGTGGTACTATCTGGGAACATGGAAGCTCTTACTAAGACCACATGTTTGAAATTTGGGGAAAATACTTTTCATAAGAAGTAGGAAAGGAGTTTTTAGCAGGCAGTTTTATGTACTTTACATATAATAATTAACCCTCTTGGTAAGCTAAAAATTCATTTACATTAAAAAAGAATCTGTTTTTAAAGTGGAAGTATAAAGGCACACTTAACAAAAATGCTAAGTGCTAAATTTTAAAACCTTAGAGATCAGTGTGTTCACATGGGCTGCCAGGTTAACTTGTATAGTTTCTTGGAATAAACTTCTATCATCTTTTGGTTGTAGAGTATTCAGAGTTTGCAAGGGAGCTTTAAAAAAGAACTGTTACTATTTGCAACCACTTATCTGTGTGAATCAATTCTCTGCAACCAAAACAAAATTTAAAAAAACACAAAAAACGGGGATACTTCTCTGATTGCAGCTGTCATCTGGCACTCCTGGTTTCTATTTGTGTTCAACAAAACTGCTGGTTATAATCACTGACTGAGTTTATGTTAAGTACATGTTCTTTTTAATTTATAAAATAATATATTCTAAGAATATTGCTTTCAGATTTTTAAAGTAAGATTTTGTTTGGAAGGATTATACTGCTAAAAATTTGAAAACTAGTATATTAGAGCAGAGGTCAGCAAAGTTTCAGTAAAGGGCCATATAGTAAATATTTTAGGTTTTGTGGGCCATATGATCTTAGTTGCAAAACCACTCAGTTCTTCCACTGTAGTGTGAAAATAGCAGTAGACAATACATAAATGAACTATGGTGACTGTGTTCCAATAAAACTTTATTTACAAAAACATATGACCAACTGGATTTGGCCTGTGGGCTGGGTTGTTTGCCAACCCCTGAATTAGAGCTATTGTTATAAACAGATAGATTAGGCTGTGCAAACTAGTTATATAGCTACCTTTAATGAAGAGGACAAATGAGTTGCCCTCTCATTGTGTATTAACAGTTACTTTTAAAAAGGGTCTTTTAAAACAGTTCTGATTTTAGTAATGGTAACTTTCCAATAGTTTAATTGAAAATTTTCTGTCACATTGTTTTTGAAATCTACCAACTTTAAATTAGCCCAAATATGCAACTTTTTATATGTTCCTTAACATAAAATTATCCAGAAGAGTTTGCATGTCCTATATTTGATAATCATTTTCTATGGTAGAGATTTATACATTAACAAACCCTTATTTATGATCCTGTTTGCTAGAGTAAGTGAAGAGTTTAAACTTGGTGTACTAATCTAATCTCCCAAATTGATGTTTCTTTTTTTTTTGCTCACAGTAGCTTGGATCATCTGAAAAAGGGCCTGAATAAATGTATCATTTGTCACTAGCTAAAAACTGTCATCATTATCTTGATTAATCAAATGTTGCTCTTAAAGATGGATTGAAACATAAAATAACCAGCCTGGTTCCACATAATGAAGAGATTAATTTGACACAGAAGACACCCGATTTAGTATTGCTCAGTGATCGTACTTTATTTAGAAAGCCATCTATTAGTATGTTTTTCCTTTATACACTATTTTTTGTCTTTCTAACAGGAAGCAATGATTTCCCCAAGTTAATCTGATTTCTTTAAATATAAAAGGATATTTATCTCAGCACTCTTAAATTCTAAAATGTGAAACTGTCTTATGAGGAAAGAAGAAATTAATGATGTATTAAAAAGCTTACAGTGAAATTCTTTATTTTAATATATTGCCTGTTTTATTTTTGTAGGAGTATGGTAGTAGAAGTCACAGCAAGAGAGACCTCAGAGGCCTCTATTCCTTCTTCTGGATGAGATTAAAATGTCCTGTATACACATACTGAGATGTAAATTGTGCACTAACTTTCAAAGAAGTTAATTAGGCTTTACTGCTTTTTTTGTGTATGTAGTGTTTGGGAGAGGTTTTTGGCAGAGTAAAAAGAATATTAAGTCACAGTGTTAGTTTTCTTTATGATTGATACTTAAAGCAACTGAGGGAGGTATATTCATGAGGTTTATATGGTATTTGGACATTTAATCATTGCAAATTGGATGGTATTTCTTATTACTATGGAAAGAAAAGCAGCAAACGTTTTATTAACTAACTTAGGCCTCATACTTTCTGGATGTTGTGTTTACTGTGGAGGAAAAGTTGAATTTGATGTTTAAAGAATTCTGAATTGGATTAGATTTCAAATGCTAGACTTGAGGGATTTTAAAAAATAGAGCAATACTGTTTCATTAATAGTTCATGGAAGTTTACCATTTGAAAGACTGAGCAGATGTGTTTTAGAGCCTCTAATGGTTTATTAGATAACATGCCATTTATGCATTTGATGGACTGTTGAAATCAATTTTGTTTCTTGTTTTCTTTTGAGAGGAGGTATCTCAGCAAAATGCTGTGTGTGTGTGTGTGTGTGTGTGTGAAGTGTGTATATTTCTTTGCACACATGCGAATGGGTGGTGTTTCTGCCTAAGTCTGCCAGCCTTCTCGTGTTGGTGGACACTTTCGAGGATTCCAGGGGACTTTAAATATGGATAAGGAGACCCTGTGTAGGTGATAGCCTAAGCTAGATTTTGCTGGTTTTGTAGCTCATCTTGTAGGCTTGCCTCCCATCAATGAATCAGTGTGCTTAGTTGCTCAGTTGTGTCCGACTCTTTGTAACCCCATGGACTGTAACCTGCCAGAGTCCTCTCTCCGTGGGATTCTGCAGGCAAGAATGCTGGAGTGGGTTGCCATGGCCTTCTCCGCCCTTCTCAAGGGAATCTTTCCAACCTAGGGATCGAACCCAGGTCTCTCTTGTTGCNTGCCTAAGTCTGCCAGCCTTCTCGTGTTGGTGGACACTTTCGAGGATTCCAGGGGACTTTAAATATGGATAAGGAGACCCTGTGTAGGTGATAGCCTAAGCTAGATTTTGCTGGTTTTGTAGCTCATCTTGTAGGCTTGCCTCCCATCAATGAATCAGTGTGCTTAGTTGCTCAGTTGTGTCCGACTCTTTGTAACCCCATGGACTGTAACCTGCCAGAGTCCTCTCTCCGTGGGATTCTGCAGGCAAGAATGCTGGAGTGGGTTGCCATGGCCTTCTCCGCCCTTCTCAAGGGAATCTTTCCAACCTAGGGATCGAACCCAGGTCTCTCTTGTTGCAGGCGGATTCTTTACTGTCTGAGCCACCAGGGAAGGCCAGTGAATCAGGATAACAATCAAATGAAAAGTAGTTATTAAATATTCCTTAGGTATGTCATATTGGTGGCACTAGTAGTAAAGAACCCCCCTGACAATGCAGAAGATATAAGAGACACAGGTTTGGTCCCTAGGTCGGGAAGATCCCCTGGAAGAAGGCAGGGCAACCCACTCCAGCATTTTTGCCTGGAAAATCCCACGGATGGAGAGCCTGGTGGGCTATAGTCCACAGGGTCAGGAAGAGTCAGACGTGACTGAAGCAACTTAGCAAGTGCCTGCACACATTGTGGGCCACAGTAAGGTTTGCTAAATGAACAAATGCATCTTCACTTTTCCCAAGTCAGGAGCCCTTGGAGGCTCTTTGGGATTGGATCCGTAATTGAAGTGGTCAGAATTTTCCTTGTTGCTGATTTAAAGGAGAGTATCTAAAGAATAAATATTTCAAAACTGCTTAATGGATTTTAGGAACTTGTTTCCCAAGAGGATAACCCCAGCCTAGGAGCAAGGGCTATTGTATTCTGGTCCTACCGCCACCAAAGAGGAGTCATGTCACCTTGGGCAAGTTTCCTCACTCTTTTAGAGGCTGGAAAAGTATAGATTTGTTGCTTGGAGAGTGGGCAACATGAGAGGACAACATGAGAAGAATACATTAATATTTTAATAGTGTTCAGAAGCATAAGCATAAACAGTTATAGAAAATATGCACTTGAGGAAAAAATAAGTTTATCACTAAGAATGAATTCCCATGATGCTGAGAGAATCTGTTAGGATTGATGGCTTGACCTTCAACCCATCTCTATATTTTCCATTTCTTAAAGCCAAAAACATTTCTTCCTCCCCCTTCCTGCTGCCCTTTATCCTGATTACAAAAGAGAGGCATTCCTTTTGTAGAAAATTTGGGAAATACAGCAAATTACAAGTAAGAGATGAACTGTTTTACTACCCTGAAAGAAACTCCTTAAGATTTTAATATAAATTTATGGTTTCTTTCCTTTGTATATGTATGTGTGTATAAGCAAAATTGTAATCATGCTGTATATAGAATTTCCAGCATATTATTTTAATAGTATACTGTGAAAATTTACTCACATTATTCTTCAAAAATATAATTTAAGTAAATGCATAGCATCCCAAAACATAAAACTTGCTCCAAATATTTTCTTTACCATTATAAAAATGTTTTTATGACAAAAATTTGGACAATATAAAAAGATAGGAAGAAAAAAAAGAATCAAGGATAATTCTGTTACTCATAGAAATTAGTCTTTTCTTTCAGTGTTTTTTATGCATATTCACTATATTTATAATTTGTTTTCTGTCTTTTTGTTTAATAGTATAACATGTTACTGTGAAATTTATATATAACATATGCAATTACATTTTTAAATTCATGCACTTAGCATATTTACTAACATATTTATTATGTGATGGACAGTTGCATATACATGTGAACAGATGGCATAAATTATTAATGATAGTATATATTCTTTCATAATCATTTTGTCTCCATTACCAATGTATCTTTTTATGTGAGCTAATACTTTAGTCCTTTCATTATGGGTAGCTGTATTGTAGTCTAATTGTATCATCATTTGTTTTACTAATCAACCACTGGTACATAGTTGGATTACTGTCAGTTTTTCTCTAAGAGTATTGTGATGAATATTCTTATGGTCAATGCTTTTTTCATATTCTGATTGTTTCTCTAAAACAATTTCCTAGAGTTTAATATCTTGATTGAAGGGGATATATATTTTTAACAGCAGACATATTTTTAAGACTTTTGATATATACTGACAAAATGCTTCTCAGACAGATGGTACCAATTTTCACTCCTAATGGCAATGTTGTTGTTCAGTGTCAAGCTGTGTCCAGCTCTTTGTGACCCCATGGAACACAATACATTAGCTTTCCTGTCCTTCTCTACCTCCCAGAGTTTGCTCACACTCATGTCCTTTGAGTCTGTGATACCGTTCAACCATCTTATCCTCTGTTGCCCCCTTCTCATTCTGCCCTCAATCTTTCCCAGCATTGGAGTCTTTTCCAGTGACCTGGCCCTTCACATCAGGTAGTCAAAATATTGGAGTTTCAGCTTCAGCATCAGTCCTTCCAGCAAATATTCAAGGTTGATTTCCTCTCAGATTGACTGGTTTGATCTCCTTTACTCCAAGGGACGCTCAAGAGTCTTTTCCAACACCACAATTCAAAAGCATCAATTCTTGGCTCAGTGATAAAGAATCCACCTGCTAACACAAAAGATTCAGGTTCGCAGCTCCCTAGGTTGGAAAGATCCCCTCGAGAAGGAAATGGCTACCCATTCTAGTATTCTTGCCTGGAAAATTCCATGGACAAGAGAGTCTGACAGGCTCTAGTCCATGGAGTTGCAAAGAGTCAGACATGGCTGAGCATACACACCATAGGCTTCTTTATGGTCCAACTCTCACATCTGTACATGAACACTGGAAAAACCATAGCTTTGACTATATGGACCTTTGCTGGCAAAGTGATGTCTCTGCTTTTTAATGCACTGTCTAGTTTTGTCATAGCTCTTCTTCCAAGGAGCAAGTGTCCTTTAATTTCACAGCTGCAGTCCCTGTCCCCAGTAGTTTTGGAATCCAAGAAAATAAAATCTGTAACTGTTTCCACTTTTTCTCCTTCTATTTGCCATGAAATGATGGGACTTGATGCCGTTATCTTATTTTTTTGAATCTTGAGTTTTAAACCTGTGAGGGAGCTTCTGTGAGGGAGCTCCCAGAGGGCATGTCAGCAGGAGGCACTGGCACTAGAAACATTAGGGGGAAATAGCACAAAGATGTACCAAAAACTTCTGGCCTGTGGGGAGCCCCGACCAGGAAGAGAGCGCTCACACACCCTGGGAGGGAGGGAGGAATTGAGGCAGGAGGGGCCACCAGGCTACTGTGAGCACCCAGCCTAAGAGGATGAAAAGACAACCTTGCAGAGTCCATCTTTGGAATCTTTTTCACTTCCATCTTTTTCACTCTTCTCTTTCACTGTCATCAAGAGGCTGTTTAGTTCTTTGCTTTCTGCCATTAGAGTGGTATCCTCTGCATATCTGAGGTTGTTCATATTTCTCACGGCAATCTTGATTCCAGCTTGTGATTCATACAGCCCCTATGGGCTGTAGTCCATGAACTACTGTGACCCTATAGACTGTAAACCACCAGGCTCCTCTGTCCATGGAATTCTCCAGGCAAGATTATTGGAGTGGGTAGCCATTCCCTTCTCTATTGGATCTTCCTGACCCAGGAATTGAGCCCAGGTCTCCTGCATTGCAGGAAGATTCTTTACCATCTGAGCCACCAAGGAAGCCCAGTAGCAATGTAAGAGGTCCATTTTCCAAACCAGAAAAAGGCATATCATTGGTATTTTAATTTTCATACCTTGGTACTATGCCAGAAAGTCCCCCTCCTCCTGTCATTCCTAGATTATACATAGTTAAAATATACATAGTTTTATTTAAAACTTTAAATTCTTTAATCTAAGTGAACATTATTTCGTTTGTTGAATAACAATGTAAGCATCAACTATTTTTCCCCTCCTAAATAGCTAACCGACCATGGAATCGCTGAGGGTTGGACACAGCTGAGCGACTTCACTTTCACTTTTCACTTTCACGCTTTGGAGAAGGAAATGGCAATCCACTCCAGTGTTCTTGCCTGGAGAATCCCAGGGATGGGGGAGCCTGGTGGGCTGCCGTCTATGGGGTCACACAGAGTCGGNGCTGTCTGCATGAATGTGTGCTAAGTTGCTTCAGTTGTGTCCGACTCTTTGTGACCCCATGGACTGTAGCCTGCCAGGCTCCTCTGTCCATGGGATTTTCCAGGCAAGAATACTGGAGTGGGTTGCCATGCCCTGCTCCAGGGGATCTTCCAGACCCAAGGATCAAACCTGTGTCTCCTATATTGCAGGCAGATCCTTTACTGCTGACCTACAAGGAAAGCCCAAGATATACTCTCTATATGTGTATTATTTTATTTTTACATATACCATGCACACTGCTATTTTGTCTTGCTATTTTCCTTAAAATATGTTACAGATTCCTTCAGTTGATTACAGGAAGTTGATTCATTATTTTTAATTGTTGCGGGGTACTTCATTGTATGGCTGTACCCAAATCTATATCATCTGTTAATCTTTTATCATATAAAACATTAATGCTNATTATTTTATTTTTACATATACCATGCACACTGCTATTTTGTCTTGCTATTTTCCTTAAAATATGTTACAGATTCCTTCAGTTGATTACAGGAAGTTGATTCATTATTTTTAATGGTTGCGGGGTACTTCATTGTATGGCTGTACCCAAATCTATATCATCTGTTAATCTTTTATCATATAAAACATTAATGCTTTTTGATACTGGATGAGCCAATTATTTAAAAGTTCTTTTAAAGTAAATTAGTAGCATGAATTATCTACAACATAAAATACAGGGAATGTTTTTTAAAAACAAAAATAAATGGTCTTTTTATCTGTTAATGAACAGGAAATTTTGAAAGGAGTAAATTTCCACTTCTTTCAATTAGATATCTTGGTCTTTTTCTCTCTGCTTCTTTCTTCCCCTTACTTTTGATAACCATCTTTTAAAATTATNCTTTTTGATACTGGATGAGCCAATTATTTAAAAGTTCTTTTAAAGTAAATTAGTAGCATGAATTATCTACAGCATAAAATAGAGGGAATGTTTTTTAAAAACAAAAATAAATGGTCTTTTTAATCCGTTAATGAACAGGAAATTTTGAAATGAGTAAATTTCCACTTCTTTCAATTAGATATCTTGGTCTTTTTCTCTCTGTTTCTTTCTTCCCCTTACTTTTGATAACCATCTTTTAAAATTATGCTCTGCTCATTCTCAGAAGTCTAAGGATTGAGTTTGGAACTTTTGGTCAGGGTCAACTTAATTCCATCTCTGTTGATTCAGAAGTCTTTTTTCAGAGGTAGGCACTGATTTCAGGAACATTTTGTTTCATAAACATTTATAGGGTAGATATATTGTTTATATACTTTTTAAATTTAAAAATCTGATTTTTTTTCAGGAGGCATAAGAAAATTCAAAATGTGTACATAAGGTGATTCCAGATAGTTATTCCTACTTTTCTTAGATTTATAAAGCCCTCTTAAAATTTGTATTCAGTGTATACTTCCTTCTGACTAAAGGAAGATTCCATGAGCCTCCTAATGAAAGGAATTAATAAATTGTAATTTGTAAAAGATCTGATCTTTCATAATTATTTTTCACTCTATCCTGTCTTGAAACTATGCTAGAATAAACTCACTCAAGCTTAATTTTTGAAAAGCTGTTGATTAACAATATTTTTCTTTTTTTAAATTCAACTTTTGATTTTGAGATAATTATAGGTCCATATACAGTTGTGATGGAGAAGGCAATTGGCACCCCACTCCAGTACTCTTGCCTGGAAAATCCCATGGACAGAGGAGCCTGGTAAGCTGCAGTCCATGGGGTCATGAAGAGTTGGACACGACTGAGTGATTTCACTTTCACTATTGACTTTCATGCCTTGGAGAAGGAAATGGCAGCCCACTCCAGTGTTCTTGCCTGGAGAATCCCAGGGGCAGGGGAGCCTGGTAGGCTGCCCTCTATGGGGTCGCACAGAGTTGAACACGACTGAAGCAACTTAGCAGCAGCAGCAGTACAGTTGTGAAAAATAATACAGAGAGATTCCATGTACCCTTTACTCAGTTTCCCCCAGTGATAACATCTTGCAAAATTACCGTACAATATTGCACAACCACGATGTTGGATTGATATAGTCAAGATAACANTCACAGAGTCGAACACGACTGAAGCAACTTAGCAGCAGCAGCAGTACAGTTGTGAAAAATAATACAGAGAGATTCCATGTACCCTTTACTCAGTTTTCCCCAGTGATAACATCTTGCAAAATTACCGTACAATATTGCACAACCACGATGTTGGATTGATATAGTCAAGATAACAAACATTTCCATCACCACAGGGATTTCTCATGTTGCCCTTTGATAGCCACATCTACTTCCTTCCCACTCCCATCCTCCATTTAACCACTAGCAACCACTCATCTGATCTCCATTTCTATAATTTTTAAAATTCAATAGTGCAATCATATAGTGCATGCATACTCTTTCTTCAGGAATCAGTGTTAAACTTGTGGAGTGTATTCCTAATTTGATACACCTTTTTTTATATTGGTCTAATTTTTTTTAAATCAAACAACACCTTAGATATTCAGTATTTTCATTTGTAGATACTCATTCAAGCTTACTGAGTTAGATTTGATGCCCTGGAAACTGAGATGGAAACTTGTCTATGGGAGGTCCATTGGTGCTTGGTCTCAGTAGACACCCTTGTAAGAAACTGAGGGAGGTGGGATTGGACAGAAGGAGAAGCCACCCCATAAGACAGTTGTAGCTGAGGTTGCAGCTCATCTACAGGGAGCTTTGAAACCAGATGGGCCGTCAGTGTTGTCCCAAATTGAGGGAAGGAGGCTAGATCTATGAATCTCTTTTCTGTTTTCATTGATTCTTTGTATACATTTTAGAATTAGCTTGTAGATTTCTACAAAGGATCCTGCTGGGATTTTGATATGAATTGTGTTGAATCTATAAATCTATTTGATATGAATTGATAAATTAAGAATATAGAGTCTTGCAATCATCAAATACATATATCTGTATTAATTTAGGTCTTCTTTGATTTCTTTATTTGGTGTTTTGTAGTTCTCAACATATATACAGATCTTGTATATATTTTATTAGATTTATACCTAAGTATTTCATTTGTGGTGATACTGGAAATGATATTTTTAAAAAATTAAATTTTCAGTTGTTCATTGATAGTATATATTGTCCTGTGATCTTGTTAAACTGACATATTAGTCTTACTAGTTTTATTTGCATATTGTTTAAAATTTTCTCCTTAAATAAGAAAATGATACCATCTATAGGGAATAACTTTGTGGGGTTTTTTCTTTCTTTCTGTTTGGTGTGACTTTTGTTTCTTTCACTGGCTACGTCCTTTATTGAAATGTTAATTAGAAATAATGAAAATCTCTGCCTTGTTTCTTATCTTGGGGGAAACAATCTTTAACAATTATGTATGATTTTAGCTATAGATTTTTTTAAAGTGCCCTTTATTAGAGTGAGAAATTTCTATTCCATTTGTTGAGCTTTTTTTTATGGTGAACAGATGTTGAATTTTATTAAATTTGTTTTTCCTGTGTCTACTGAGATGATCAATCATGGTCTTCTTCACTCTTTTGATGTAGTAAATTAAATTGTTTGATTTTTCAAGTATTGAACTAACCTTGCATTCTTGGAGTAAATTCTATTTGGTCATCCTATATTACTTTTACATATTTTTTCCTGAATATGATTTACTAATATTTTGTGAGAACTTTTATATCTATGTCCATGAAAGATAATGGCTTGTACTGTTTTGTCTGGCTTGAGTATCCGGGTAATGGGCTGACTTATAAAACAAGACAGAAAGTGCTCATTCCTCTTCTATTTTTTTTGAAGATTTTGTGTGGAATTGACACTTTTGATATTTTTTCCCATAAAAGTTTAAACAACTTTGCCAGGAAAATCATCTTAGCCTATACTTTTCTTTGTAGGATGTTTTTAAGTGCAAATTTATTCTCTTTAGTAGATACAAGAAAATTTGATTTATTTATTTCTTCTTGAGTAAACTTTGGTAGCTGATGTCTTTTAGGGAAACTGTCCATTTCACTTAGTTTGTCAAATAGATGTACATAGGTTGTTTGTAATCTTCAATTATTATCCTGTGACTATATGATCTTTATAGTGATAGCCCCTCTTTTATTTCTNACCAACTCGATGGACATGAGTTTGGGTAAACTCTGGGAGTTGGTGATGGACAGGGAGACCTGGCGTGCTGCGATTCATGGGGTCGCAAAGAGTCGGACATGACTGAATGACTGAACTAAGTATAGTAATGCTCCCTGTTGACAGTTTACATGTAATACAAAGATTTTCATACTTTTGTGCTCATTTGCATGCCCCTAAAAAAACAGCTAGTATATTCTCTACTGCCCATTGGCCCATGTATGTTCTTATCCTGGGCTACTATTCTTTTTACATAAAGTGGTGATAAAGAACATTGCCTGGAGCTCTGTCCATTGAGAGGATTTTACTTCATTGCTCTCTTTCATGATCATTTCTAGGTAAGGTTCGTAGTGCAACAGTCCATCTTTGGCTTTCACCCACATACTGAGCTAACCCATATATGAACCAAGCCTGGCATTTTTTTTCCTCTCCATTAGTCAAAAGTGACTCTTCTCCATTCCATACAGCCATAGTTGGGATTTGAGTGAGAGGTATCAATGCAATAGTGGTAGACAGTAGAGAGGGTATGACTCACGTGTTTACTTGTGACCTCTGGCCCTGCTCATTCCCAATCCTGAAAGTATGCCTTCCATCTTACTTTCGATTGTTATCATGCCTTCCCAACCCAGTGACTTTGGTTGTTAGCTCATGATGGGAGGCTTTGTCTGCATAGTCACTTGATGTCCCTATCCGGGCCTGTAGGATGATGGCAGTTACTTTTTAAATGGTGGATAGTTCTCTGTTGCAGATTCTGTATCTTTGTTCCAGATTCATTGGGGTTTGTGGGCTCTTGAGGGAGGGCTGTTCTGTACCTGTTAAAACTTTAGCAGCATCCCTTGCCTCTGTCCACAGATGCCAGTAGCCTCTCACTCCTTGCTTCCCTCAGCTGTGACAAGCACACATGTCTTCGGACATTGCAAAGAGTTCCCTTCAGAGAAAAATTTCCTCTGATTGAGAACTGCTGGTCTAGACAACTTGAGTTCCTTTTTGGACTGTATTATTATGTGGAGAGGGAGAGTTAACATAACCCTAGGGCATGACTCTAGATGTATATTATTGTCAGTCCTATGTGAATGTGAACTTCTGATCTTCCTTTTCTTCCTTTTATAAGAATGGAAAAGAATCCACTCCCTAGATCAATGGCCTCATACTAAGTGCCCAAGGCTGTGTTTATCTGTACTCGCAAAGGTACTACATCTGGCACAGCAACTACAATTGCTACTGCTTGGTTATGTTTATATTACTTTACTCTCATCTCCCGTGATCCATTTGGTTTTTTTTTTCAGAGACAGACAGATGAATTCAATGGATATACAAGAGGGACAGTCGCCCTTACATGCTATAAGTCTTTGACACGGTACTGTTCTTGCTGTTCTGCCCAAGATATGATGTTGCTTTTGATTTACTAGTTTGGTTGGGAGTGGGAGGCAGTTTCTATGGCTTTTGCATGGATTTCTGCTCTATAGTAGCCCTTAGCCCCGAGGTCAAAGAACCAGTATGAGGGTCCTGCCAACTACAAAGTATGTCTACTCCAATTATATATTTGGAGACTAGAAAATGATCACTCCTGTGCTGAAGTACCCAGGGGATGGAGTGGACCCAATCTGAGCTAGAGTTTGGCTACAACACCGTTTATTACCTTGCCCTCTTATGTTCTGACTTAAAAAGGGAGGTCATAATGGACTGCANACAAAGTATGTCTACTCCAATTATATATTTGGAGACTAGAAAATGATCACTCCTGTGCTGAAGTACCCAGGGGATGGAGTGGACCCAATCTGAGCTAGAGTTTGGCTACAACACCGTTTATTACCTTGCCCTCTTATGTTCTGACTTAAAAAGGGAGGTCATAATGGACTGCAAGTCCAACCAGTCCATTCTGAAGGAGATCAGTCCTGGGATTTCTTTGGAAGGAATGATGCTAAAGCTGAAGCTCCAGTACTTTGGCTACCTCATGCAAAGAGTTGACTCATTGGAAAAGACTCTGATGCTGGGAGGGATTGGGGGCAGGAGGAGAAGGGGACGACAGAGGATGAGATGGCTGGATGGCATCACTGACTCGATGGATGTGAGTCTGAGTGAACTCTGGGAGTTGGTGATGGACAGGGAGGCCTGGTGTGCTGCGATTCATGGGGTCACAAAGAGTGGATACGACTGAGCGAGTGAACTGACTGAACTGAATGGTGCTTAGGATCCCCAGATATCAATGTCATTTCAGACCCTGTGTCAGACACTCCTGAAAAGATTTGAGAATTCCTTTCCTCCATTTTCCCCACCATGATTATCCAAGTAAATGGCCACACATTCATATAGGGAAGGACTGGGCTTCCCAGGTGTCTCAGTGGTAAAGGATCTACCTACCAATGCAGGAGACACAGGAGACGTGGGTTCGATCTCTGTGTCAGGAAGATCCCCTGGAGAACGAAAGGGCAGCTCACTCCAGTATTCTTGCCTGGAAAATCCCATGGACAGAGGAGCCTGGTGGGCTGCAGTCCATAGGGTTGCAAAGAGTCAGACACAACTGAGCATGCACGCACAACAACAACAACTAGGAGAATTACTACTGCATACATTTGATGCAGTGTTCCAGGATCCATCGTCTTAGGAGTCTGACCTCTCCTTCAGTCAGTAGATTCTGGATTTGAGAACCGGCTCAGGACTAGACGAGAAACTATGACTTCCCTAGATTAGTTGCCCTTAGTTTCTTAATCGTCTAGTCTTGACTTTTAAAAGTTGCATAAATTAAGCAATACTCTTGCTTCCTGCCCACAGTTTTTTACTTCTGTGAACACGGTATTCCAGCAACCACGTCCAGATCTCTGGATACTGAGGTGCCCTGGTCGCCACTCCAGTCTTGCCATTCATCATAACAATTGGTCCCATGTTGTTTTTGATGGTGAAGTGTTATTATCTCAGGATTCTGGGATTTCTAGCAGTATCTCCTGCCATCAGCCCTGGCCTACAGAGTACACGCTGAGCTTCTGCGTGATCCTAATGTCTCTTTCCTCAGCACATTCCATGTCAGTAACTTTGGTAAATGGAGTGCTCTGGTCTCTTACATGAGCTGGCTGGTGAATTTTCTGGGCTTAAATCATAGGCCCATTCTAGCATACTTCCTTCCACCATCTTTTTTATTTCCTTTGTCCAACATTATGGCAATTCTGTAATTTCTACTTTATTTAGTGTGGGCCACTGATTTCCTAAACTTCCAGGAGCTATTGTACTGTGTGAGAATTGTTTACTGGGGTCCTTACCACCAAGGAACCAACTTTTAGTGGTGGATGGATAGATCAGCCCTGAAGAGAGGTTTTGGGTAGAATACTAGAATACTCACTAACTTACTCATAGTTTACTCTTAACTTACTCATAATCACAATATACCTATTGTTATCACCTGTATTAATTTTGCAATGGCCTTTGTCAAAAACAATACAGAGTTCTCTGGTAGCATGATCTCTAAATACATGACTCAGACTACACAGTAAACAGAATTTACTCAAGCTCAGAGCTTCAGAGAAATACAGGATATATTTACTGACAGAAAGCTTTAAACCTTGTAACAGAGTTATGGGAAATGGCAACTGCAGTCAACATACTAACCAGTGAACAGGTAGGAGGAGTGTCCCCAGCCAAAGAGAAAAGCTTAGTTCCTTTATTCAAATAATTGTAATTTAAAAATCCAGAAACTGTATTTACATACAGACACTGTGCTGAGGTTCATTCATTATTATTTGACCTTTCAATCCAATAGAGAGATTATAGTCACTATTGCTGAAACCATCCTGTTATACAATATAATGATGACAGCAACCATTTACTGGGTGTTTATGATACCAAGTGCTTTATAAAACATTAGCTCCCTAACTACCCATGTATGCCTGTGAAGGGGCGACTGAAAGAAAATGTGATCCTTGTCAAAGTATATCCTTACTCCAATGAAGTCAGTTACATAATCCAAACAATTCCATCATTCCTCTTTGGGGATTGCTGTCAGATACTGTGGAACATTACTGTACAATCCTTGCATGGTACGTCATTATCCTCAGCCAGTCTATTCACTTATTTGGAAATAGTTGAGTCATTCAGAGCCAATTTTGGTGAATAATTTGGAAAGGTATTCAATGTAGGTAACATGATTTTAGTTCTTTAAAGTAAAAAAAAATTGACTTCTAGACTGTTAACCAGAAGTAATCTCAATTTTCTTGAATGTTTGTAAACCATCTCTAAAGCATTTCTCAAAAAGTAGTTCCAGAATGTGCCCCGAGCAGTGACAGTATTGTTGGTACTCCTAAGGGGAGTACCTGAAGAGCAATGCTAATTTAAATTAAATTCTATTGATTAATTTATTTTACTTTATGCAGAAAGAAATGGAAGGGGGAAGTATTACATTTATTTAAAAATAGGAAAGTGTATTTCCTCAAATTAAAGAAATTAGCTATCCATTTTATACTCAAGTTATATTTGTTTTGTCAAGTCTACTTTATAATACAAAGCTTTGATACTTTTTTTCATGTGCTTCATTTTTAGAAGCATTTTAAAATTGAAGTATTGTTGATGTACAATATTATATCTTACAGGTGTACAGTACATAATGATTCACAATTTTTAAAGTTTGTACTCCATTTATAGTTATAAATGTTGGCTGTATTTCCCGTGTTGTACAATATAACCTTGTAACTTGTTTTATACCTGATAATTTGTACCTCTTACTCCTCTACCCCCATACTCTCTCTCCCCATTTCCCTCTTCCCACTGGTAACCGCTATTTCATTCTTTATATCTGTGAGTCTTCTTTTTTGTTATACTCACTAGTTTGTTGTATTTTTAGGCTTCTACATAGAAGTGATATTATACAGCATTTGTCTTATTCTGATTCGTTTCACTTAGCATAATGTCCTCCAAGTCCATCCATGTTGCTACAGATGGAAAATTTTGATTCTTTTTTATGGCTGAGTAGTATTCCACACATGTGTATGTTTGTGTGTGTATCATATCTTTATCCATTCTTCTGTTGATGGACACTTATATTGCTTCTAACTAGAGAGATAGTTAGAAGCACTCTATCATTATTAATCATAATTTGGTAATTATAAATAATGCTGCTATGAACATTGATGTGCATGTATCTTTTCAAATTAGTATTTTTTTTTTTTCTGGATACATACCCAGGAGTGAAACTGGTGAGTCATGTGGTAGTTCTGTTTTTAATTTTTTGAGGAATCTCCATAGTTTTCCATAGTGCCTGCCCCAATTTACATTCGCACCAACAGTGTACTAGGGTTTTTTTTTTCTCCACATCCTGGCAACATTTGTTATCTGTGTTCTTTTTGTTGATAGTTATTCTGACACTTGTGAGGGGATATGCTGAATATTGAAGTATGTTTTCAGAAATTAGCAAATGGAAGCTACAGTCTTAGTTTCTTCTACATATTTCTCCTTTTAAAGTATGTTATTAAGATATATATAATAAATAGAAAAAAGCCTTGTATTAAATTATTTTAAATTTATGATATTGAATTACATATTCAAANTGTTCTTTTTGTTGATAGTTATTCTGACACTTGTGAGGGGATATGCTGAATATTGAAGTATGTTTTCAGAACTTAGCAAATGGAAGCTACAGTCTTAGGTTTCTTCTGCATATTTCTCCTGTTAAAGTATGTTATTAAGATATATATAATAAATAGAAAAAAGCCTTGTATTAAATTATTTTAAATTTATAATATTGAATTACATATTCAAGNGATATGCTGAATATTGAAGTATGTTTTCAGAAATTAGCAAATGGAAGCTACAGTCTTAGTTT
>SJYA01000454.1:296969-341969 GCA_006410615.1 Neotragus moschatus | reverse complement strand
TTTCGAAAACTTACAATATTCCAGACTCAGTGTTAATACTGGGGATACAAAATAAAGAGTAATGTTTGTTTGTATAGAAGTTCACAGCTGGCTAGTAGCAGGAGCTTAGACATTGACATACATTGCACAAATGCCAGGATAAAATCTTGATTGTTTGATTTTATCTGATAAATATTTATCCTATGTGCAGTTGATATTGTGCTAGGTACTTGAGATACAAAGAGAAATAGAGTCTGATTGCTGCCCTCAAGGAACTTACATTTAAGTGATGTGGGGCACAGTGATGAGAGAACACAGGGCTATCTGAGGTATGGAATATACTCTTAATTTTCAGTTTATGGCTAGCACAATGTACCCTCTTTAAGTAGCTTTCCAAAAGACAATTTCTAAAAACAATATCAGAGTCCTCAGAAGCCTATATTAGCAATAAACATAGCCTCAGTTCAGTTTAGTCGCTCAGTCGTGTCCAACTCTTTGTGACCCCATGGACTGCAGCATACCAGGCTTCCCTGTCCATCACCAACTCCCAGAGTTTACTCAAATTCATGTCCATTGAGTCAGCGATGCCCTCCAACCATCTCATCTTCTGTCGTCCCCTTCTCTTCCTGCCTTCAATCTTTCCCAGTATCGGGGTCTTTTCAAATGAGTCAGTTCTTTGCATCAGGTGGCCAAAGTACTGGAGTTTCAGCTTCAGCATCAGTCCTTCCAATGCATATTCAGGACTGATTTCCTTCAGGATGGACTGATTGGATCTCCTTGCAGTCCAAGGGACACTCAAGAGTCTTCTCCAACACCACAGTTCCAAAGCATCAATTCTTCGGCACAGCTTTCTTTATAGAAATAAAATGTAGAAATAATATTTCTTTACAGAAATAAAATATAGCCTCAGTCTCTCATAATGTTTGCTTTCCCTAATACATTCAGAAATCTTTTAGGATTTTGCTCATGTTCAAAACGTTTGCCCTATCTCAGCATTAGAGCTTGGCTTGTAAAGAGTATTCCATAACTGTTCCCAGAAAGAGCTCCAGAAGGAGTACGGATGCCCAGCTTTGAAGACTGGTCCTTTTCTCACTGCTGCCTCCCTCTGGAGCTGGAGCACATTACCATCTGGGAAGCACTGTTAGACTAAGTCCCCTGCCCTGGTCCTGTTTACTCAAATATGGAACTGTCCAGTCACTTAGAAACTTTCTGAGACTGAATCAGCAGCTCAGTGCAAATATTTCTATAATACTAGAATAAATTAATATGTACAAAGATGCTTATTAACTTTGTCTGACTTTGGACTGATTGATAGACTTGGAGCCGTGTCATTTGGGTTTACAAATGAATGAGTTTGACCAAACCTGTTGATTGTAGGAATGAGCTTTTGTCGTGCCCCTCTCCATCTCTGTTTCTTAGATATGTGGCCTTTGACAAGCCTTTTAATCTCCTATCTGTAGGAAGTAGGGGGATGATATATTTGCCCATTCCCTTATGGGGCTGTTGTGAGTATCCAGTGAGTTAATGGATGGGAAATCATCTTTCCAAATGTGGTAGAAAAGTGTGATGGTAACAAAGTACTAGTAATAATTATTTTTATCAATGAAGTATTCATTGATTTGATATGCATGTAACTTTGGAGCCTGAGGGACCTGGGTTTAATGCCTAATTCTGTGACTTTAAGCAAATCATTTACCTTTCTGAGCTTCAATTTCCTCATCAAGAAAATGAGCAATAGTAACAATTTTAGAAAGGGAGGCAACATATATAATTGAATATTTGATGTTATAGATTGCATAATTGTGTCCCTTCAAAACTTACATGTTGAAACTGTAACTTCCAATAGGATGATATTAGGTGATGGGGCCTTTGAGGGTAATCGGGTCATGAGGGCAGAGCCCCTGTGATGGTATTGGTGTCCTTATGAGAAAGGAGTGAGTGCCAGCCCTTCTGTCTACCATGTGAGAACACAGCAAGAAGACTGCTGTCTGCAACCCAGAAAAGGGCTCTCACCGTAACATGGCCATGCTGATGCTCTGATCTTGAATTTCTAGAATAAAAAAAATGTAAGAAATGAAATTTCAGTTGTTTAAACGAGCCAGTGTATGGTATTTTATTATAGCAGCCCAAAGTGACTAAGACACTCGGACTAAGGTTATTTATTGTCATTATCAGTCACAGCAGTGATGGCAGGATCCACACCTAAGAGAAACACCAAAGGACGTAGTCTGTGTGAGGATTAAATGACATAAATGATTCATCCCACAAATATTTACCAATATTTTCCAGGTGCTAGAGAATGTCAGTAGGGAACAAAGCAGACCAAATCTCCTGCCCTCATGGAGCTAACATTCTAGTGGCGGGAGGTAAACAATAAAAACGTAAATGAACAAGTATAATACGTAGCCTGTTCAAAGGTAATAGGTATTATGAACAAGGATTAAAGAGAGGAAGGAGTTTCTGATCTGAAGTGGGGTGGTCAAGGAAGACATCAGTGAGAAGGTGGACTTTGTGTAGTGATCTAAAAGAGGCTGGGGAGAGAGCCAGAAGGTGGCCGGGTTAGGGAGCTTGTGAGACAGAGGGAAGAGCAGTTACAAAGGCCTGAGGTGTGAGTTGATAGCAGGCATGGTTGCATCTCAAGCGTCTTAATTAATGCAAGACATGAGTGGGGAAGTCTGTCCAAGACCTGGTTCTAGTTTCTTGTTAGAATGTTTATCCCAAACAGCCAGCTTGTGGTTGATGTAGGGGAATGCTCTATCCAGTTGGCATCATAAACTGGCCACATAGCTTTACCCTAAACCTGCTCTTGAGGGCACAGGCCATCTGGGCTGGCTTGGTTTTCAATCAAAAATAACGNGACCTGGTTCTAGTTTCTTGTTAGAATGTTTATCCCAAACAGCCAGCTTGTGGTTGATGTAGGGGAATGCTCTATCCAGTTGGCATCATAAACTGGCCACATAGCTTTACCCTAAACCTGCTCTTGAGGGCACAGGCCATCTGGGCTGGCTTGGTTTTCAATCAAAAATAACGACAACACACAACTCCTTTAACTTCCAATTTCTAAGAAACACGCCGAACCAACCATGAGTGCTTGCTGTGCTCCAGGATGGGAGTCTCAGTTTCCCTTTGTCAAAGAGTCCTAAAGAGAGAAAAAGAGGGCATTTGTAGCCCCCAGAGGCCTGGGGCCACGGTCTCTTAGTAACACTGAAAGCTTGAAATTTCCTGAGAGCTTGAGTTTATCTTAACTCACATCAGATTTACAGTATATTTGTTCTATCTTTATAGAATACTAAAACTTCACAAAAACGGAACAGTCTATGTTATATTTATTCTAAAGATTTATATACTTATTTTTTGTACACTACCATGGACCTTCTTGAGAAGTATTAAACAATTAGGCTGCTGTTGTTCAGTCACTAAGCTGTGTCTGACTCTTTGCAACCCCATGGACTGCAGCACGCCAGGCTTCCCTGTCCTCCACTATATCCCAGAGTTGGCTCAGATTCATGCCCAGCTATCTCATCTGCTGCCACCCTCTTTTCCTTTTGCCTTCACTCTTTCCCAGCATCAGGGTCTTTTCCAGTGAGTCTGCTCTTTGCATTGTGGCTAAAATATTGGAGCTTCAGCTTCAGCATCAGTCCTTCCAATGAATATTCAGGGTTGATTTCCTTTAGGATTGACTGGTTTAATCCCCTTGAAGTCCAAGGGACTCTCAAGAGTTTTCTCTAGCACCACAATCCGAAAGCGTCAATTCTTTGGTGTTGACCCTTCTTTATGTCTAACACTTAATGCTCTTGTTCAAACTGTATCATATCTATAAACCTTGTGAATGTGGATTTGCATGCAAATGTAGCCCATGCCTGATTTCCTTCTAGTCTTATTATCTCCAACATACAATTTTCTACAATTTTCCAAAGTGGGTAAGCATTGCCTCTTTTTGATACCCTTCTCTTTTTCCTTGTGATTTCTTTTCCTTTCCTTTTTTTTTTTAATTGAAATATATTTGACATGTAACATTGGCTAAATTTAAGGCCTACAACATGTTGATTTGATCATCTATTGTAACATGATTTCCATTGTAGGGTTGGTTAGCACCTTTATCATGACACATAATTATCATTTCTTTTTGGTGGTGGGAGTAATTAAGATCTAGTCTCAGCAAGTTTGACGTTTATAATACAGGATGCATTTCACCTTCCCCCCCCCCCCATCTTCTCACTGCTAGCAGTGCTAATCCTTTCTGTGTTCAAGCCTCTTTTTGTCTTCTTACTTATATTGTTTGAAAATATGTTTGCAGAAGCCAGACTGCTGCCACTTTCTTCTTCTTTTTAAAGCAGATGTACTGAGATATGCTGCCTGGATTTTTAATCGTGCCACCACTATTTACCGGCTCTGTTAACTTGGACAAGTTACTTAACCTTTCTATGTCTAGTTCTTTATTTTTAAATGAGGATAATCATAGAATCTGCCTTCTAGGACTGTTGTGAAGATTAATGAGTTAATGCCTGCAAAATGCTTAGAACAGTGTATGACACATAGGAAGTGCTCAATAAGTGTTATGCGGTGCTGTGCTTAGTTGTGTCTGACTCTTGAGACTGTAGCCCGCCAGACTTCTCTGTCCATGGGGATTCTCCAGGCAAGAATACTGGAGTGGGTGCCATACCCTCCTCCAGGGGATCTTCCCAACCCAGGGATCAAAGCCAGGTCTCCCCCATTGCAGGCAGATTCTTTACTGTCTGAGCCACCCGAGAATAAGTGTCACCTGTTGTCTATCATCTGCTTTTTAGCATCCTGGGTTACTGGAGTGTGATTAATGCTGATAGGGCGTTCATCCTCCTCTTCCTCCACTCCGGGTTATCTAGCTGCTCTCTTCTGAGTGCTCCCACAGCGTTTCCTACAAATTCTAGCCCCTCTCAATGCATTGTGATTGTTTGATTACAAAACCTTACTTCTCCCATTAAATGAGTGGTTTTCAACGGGCTGTGAAATTTTGCTTACTCCCCTCCAGGGAACATTTGGCAGTGTTTGGAGACATCTTTGGTTGTCACAACATTTTGATAACACAGCTGAGGCAGAATGCCACTGGCATCTAGTGGGTAGAGCCAGGGATGCTGCTTAGCAGTCTACAATGCACAGGATAGCTGCACAGCAAATAGTTACTTTGCCCCAAATGTCAGCAGTGTTGTGGTTGGGAAACCTTGTCCTGGACTGTGAATCCAAAAGGTAAATCTCCTCCATCTTTACATATCCAACTTTATAATGAGGGTTTCCCAGGTAGATCAGTGGTAAAGAATTCACCTGCCAAGTAGGAGACGTGAGTTTGATCCTTGGAGTTCCTGGAAGATCCCCTGGAGAAACAAATGGCAACCTGCTCCAGTATTCCTGCCTGGGAAATCCCATGGACAGTGGAGCCAGGCAGGCCACAGTCCGTGGAGTCACAAAGAGTTGGACACAGCTTAGCTTTTGGAAGTCTCTGGTATAATGCCTCGNAGGGTTTCCCAGGTAGATCAGTGGTAAAGAATTCACCTGCCAAGTAGGAGACGTGAGTTTGATCCTTGGAGCTCCTGGAAGATTCCCTGGAGAAACAAATGGCAACCTGCTCCAGTATTCCTGCCTGGGAAATCCCATGGACAGAGGAGCCAGGCAGGTCCATGGAGTCACAAAGAGTTGGACACAGCTTAGCTTTTGGAAGTCTCTGGTATAATGCCTCGTCTGGAGCAGGCACCCAAGCTGTTTATTGAATCAGCTGCATGAATACTATTGATGCAGAGGACATGATACTTCCGGTGGAAGTTCTGTCTTCCTAAATCCTTATAGAACTCTATTAACCATGGACTCTGATGTTTGCATATTTTAGTTCAGTTCAGTTCAGTTGCTCACTTGTGTCCCCCTCTGCGACCCCATGAATTGCAGCACGCCAGCCCTCCCAGTCCATCATCATCTCCCTGAGTTCACTGAGACTCATGTCCATCGAGTCGGTGATGCAATCCAGCCGTCTCATCCTTGGNTCATTTAAGTTCAACATATTTTTAAAGAACTGGCTCTGTTTTGTGAACTATATGCCCGCATTTTTGAAAAAATGCAACACAATTCTTTTTGAACCCCTTCAAGATTAAGTGTGGCTCTCATATAGTCTTGCATTTAAAATTCCTTCTATAGGTTAAGAACTCAGTAGGTATGTGTTGAACAAATAAGTAGATAATCAGCCTGCAGTGTATAAGTTTATTTATTTTTTTACTTAAAAAATTTTGGTAAGAACATTTAACATGAGATTTACCCTCTTAACAAAATTTTAAGTGTGCAATACAGTATTCTTAACTATACGTAGGATGTTGTACAGCAAATTTCTAGAATTTATTCATTTTGTGCAGCTGACATGTTATGTCCATTAAATAGCAATTGCCCATTTCCCTCTCCTTCCAGCTGCTTGCTACCATCATTTTATTTCTGTGAGTTTGGCTAGCTTGTTGTGAAAGTGTAGTCACTTAGTCGTGTCTGACTCTTTGTGACCCCATGGACTATAGCCTCTTTCCATGGAATTCTCTAGGCAAGAATACTAGAGTGGGTAGCCATTTCCTTCTCCAGGGGTTCTTCCCAACCCAGGGATAGAACCCGGGTTGCCCATATTGCAGACAGATTCTTTATCATCTGGAGCACCAGGGAAGCCCTTGATTATCTTAGATACCTCATATAAGTGGAATCATACAATCAATCGTACAGTAATCTTCTGTGACTGGCTTATTTCACTTAGTATAACATCCCTCAGCTTCATTGTATTATTGTGTACTGGCAGGATTTCCTTCTTTTTCAAGGTTGGACTAGNGGAGCACCAGGGAAGCCCTTGATTATCTTAGATACCTCATATAAGTGGAATCATGCAATCAATCGTACAGTAATCTTCTGTGACTGGCTTATTTCACTTAGTATAACATCCCTCAGCTTCATTGTATTATTGTGTACTGGCAGGATTTCCTTCTTTTTCAAGGTTGGACTAGTCCATGGTATGTATATACCACATTTCTTTATTCATCCATCAGTGGACATTAGGTTGTTTCCATATGTTGTCTATTGTGAATATTGCTGCAGTGAACATGGAAATGCAGCTGTCTCTTTGAGATCCTGATTTCAGTTCTTTCAGATGTAAGTCCAGAAGTGAGATAGCTGGGTCATGTGGTGGTTCTCCTTTCTATTTGAGGAGCCTCCACACTGTTTTTCATAGCACTGTACCATTTTGCATTTCTATTAGCCATGCACAAGAGTTCCAGTTTTCCCACATCTTTGGCAACACTTGTTATTTTATTTTTGCTTTTAATGATAGCCATCCGAACAGATGTGAGGTGATAATCTCACTGTGGTTTTGATTCCCTTGATGATTAGAGAGGTTGAACATCTTTTCATACGTCTGTTGACCATTTGCATGCCTTCTTTGGAGAAATGTTTTTTGAAGTCATTTGTTGTTGTTCAGTTGTGTCTGACTCTTTGCTACCCCATGGACTGCAGCACACCAGGCTTCCCTGCCCTTCACCAACTCCTGGAGTTTGCTTAAACTCATGTCCAGCTCAGCTGGTGAAAACTCCGCCTGCAATGCAGGAGACTGCAGTTCTATTCCCGGATCATGAAGATCCACTGGAGAAGGGAAAGGCTACCCACTCCAGTATTCTGGCCTGGAGAATTCCCTGGACTGAGGAGCTTGGCAGGCTACATACAGTCCATGGGGTCACAAAGAGTTGGACATTCCTGAATGACTTTCACTTACACACTGAGTCAGGGATGTCATCCTACCGACTCATCCTCTGTCATCCCCTTCTCATCCTGTCTTCCATCTTTTCCAGCATCAGAGTGTTTTCCAGTGAGTCAATTCTTCACATCAGGTGGCCAAAGTTTTGGAGTTTCAGCTTCAGAATCAGTCCTTCCAATGAATATTCAGGGTTGATTTCCTTTAAGATGGACTGGTTGGATCTCCTTGCAGTCCAAGGTACTCTCAAGAGTCTTCTCCAACACCACAGTTCAAAAGCATCAGTTCTTCAACGGTCAGTCTTTTTCATTGTCTAGCTCTCACATCTGTACATGACTACTGGAAAAATCATAGCTTTGACTATACAGACCTTTGTAGGTAATGTCTCTGTATTTTAATTGAAGTCATTTGGCCACTTTAAAAATCAAGATATTTAGAAACTTTCTTTCCTTGCTATTTATTCTTGGCAACCTTGTGGAAGATCAGTTGATTGTATATTCATGGGTTTAATTTGGAGCTGTCTGCTCTGTTTCCTTGGTCTGTATGTCTGTTTTTAGGCTAGTGCTGTATTGCTTTAGAATGATTAAAGCATTTTGTAATATATTTTGAAATTGAGAATTGTGAGGCGTAAAAGACATCCAGATAGGAAAGGAAGAAGTAAAATTATCTCTTTTTGTAAACAATATGATTTTACATGTAGAAGACCTTAAACATTCCACAAAAAAACTATTAAAACCAATAAATTCAGTAAAAGTGCAGGATATAAAATTAACAGATAAATCAGTTGCATTTCTATATACTTACAATTAACTATCTGAAAATAAATTCAGAAAACAATATAGTTTACAACAGAATTGAAAATAAGAAGATACTTAGGAATAAGCTTAACCAAGGAGCTGAAAAAAAGACTTGCACACTGAAAACTATGAACAATTGATGAAGGAAATCAAAGAAGGTAAAAATAAATCAAAGATATTCCATGTTCATAGATTAGAAGACTTAATATTATTAAAATGTCCATACTACCCAAAGTGATCTGCATATTCAATACGATCTTTACCACTGGTTTTTTTTTTTTTTCAGAATTAGAAAAACGATCCTAAAATTAAGGTACCATGAAAAAAATTCCCAAGTAGCTGAAGCAATCTTGGGAAAAGAAAAATAAAGCTATAGACATTGCAGTGTATAGTTTTTAACAGAGAAAGTGCTAGAAAATGTACTGGAGAAAGTCATTAAAAAAAAAAAAAGGGTTTCGGCAATGTAAGGATATTGCTAGCCAACTATATGTTATTGAAAATGCCCAAATATTAATTGCCATGGAAAGATACATTTGCTTCCTTGTTTAAACCAAGTATTTCTAAAAGAATGCTTTAGAGTTCCATGGGGTAATAATAAAGATCTTTTGTGAAGTGTATTCTTTGGTCACCTAAGCTTGAGAAATGCTGAGTTAAACAAGGAAAGTAATCTTGGTTGCAGCTTCTCAGAGTCTTTAATGTGCACTGTGAAAATCCAAGAAGAGTGATAGAGTGTGTAGCATATCTCCAACATGTGTGACCATTAAATTCACTAGTAGAACATTTCTCAGTACTGGTGCTTGTGCAAAATAAACTTCAGAAAGTGGTGTTTTAAAGGAATGATATTCCAATTGTGTTCTGTTAGGTCCTAGGACACAAGAGAGGTTCTTGGAGACTTCTACAGGGCAGAGTAAGCCACAGTAGGAATATAGGCTTCCACTGTAGCTTAAACCAGAAAAAAAAAAAAAAGTTTTATCAGCTTATGTGTTTGAATTCTACATGACATTGTATATAGGCTCCTGTAAAATATTTGTTAATTATTGCCCCAATTATTGTTGGGGATGCTTTGATACTTTTGAACTGTGGTGCTGGAGAAAACTCTTCAGTCCCTTGGACTACAAGGAAATCAAACCAATCAATCCTAAAAGAAATCAATCCTGAATATTCATTGGAAGGACTGATGCTGAAGCTGAAGCTCCAATACTTTGGCCACATGATGGGAAGAACTGACTCACTGGAAAAGACCCTGATGCTGGGAAAAATGGAAGGCAGGAGGAGAAGGGGATGACAGAGGATTAGATGGTTGGATGGCATCACTGACTGGATAGACATGAGTTTGAGCAAGCTCCAAGAGTTGGTGATGGACAAAGAAGCCTGGCGTACTGCAGACCATGGGGTTGCAGTCAGACATGACTGAGTGACTGAGCTGAACTGAAAGTTGGGGAAAGTTAGTTTTTTAAAAAAATAAACAATGAAATTTCTAATATAACTCTAAAGTGGCTATGACATCCCCTATGCAGTAATAAATTTCGTAAAGGTGTACCCTCCCAGTCCTATTATTTAGAATGTCCCTCAGACGTATTAAAGCAAGTTCACATACAGTCCACATGCATCTGTACAGATATCAGAGATGTAGACTTGATGTGCTGAACTTCCAAATTAGTTTTCTTCCTCAAGTCCTTTTCTTTCAACCCAGAATATTCTACCTCTTAGGATTCTTTGTGGCTTTTCTTGAGTATTAAGTTATTATGGAATGGTTTGGTCATACTGGGTTGGCCAACCCAATGTAAGCATATAAAGGTTAATAATGAATAACTTTTTATTAAGAAACACTTAATGTGAATAAAAAGTATAAAATAAAAGTTCATAAAGCATAATATAATTAACTCCTATCTATTTACAACTCTGTTGAAACTGTCTATATGTTTTCCTAAATCCCAGATTCCCCCTGCCATTCCCTTCTTTGATGTCATCTCTATGCATTGAATTTTTATTTCATGAATATGTATACCTGAACAGCATAGTATTCTTTTGCATGTCTTTTCCCTCTCATAAACTATCATCTTTATAGGCACTGTATTTTTTGCTCAGCATTGTGTTTATGAAATTTATCCATGTTGATACAGTAACTCTGGTTCATTTATCTTCACTGCTATTAGGTGGGCTTCCCAGGTGACACTAGTGGTAAAGAACCTGCCTCCCAACGCAGCAGACATAAGAGATACGGGTTCTATCTCTGGGTCAGGAAGATCCCCTGAAGGAGGAAATGGCAACTCACTCCAGTAATTCATGCCTAGGAATCCCATGGGCGAAGGAGCCTGGTGGGCTGTAGTCTACAGGGTCACAAAGTGTCGGACATGACTGAGGTGCATTAGCACACATGCCTACTATCTGGTATTCTCTAAGTCATCCAGTGAAGAACATGTTTAGATTGTTCCCCATTTTTTGCAATTAAAAATGAGGCTACCATGAATAATATTTTAAGAATATTAATTTAAACTTTTCCTTATGCACACATGCAAAAGTTTCTTTTCCAAAAAGTGAAATTAATGGATCATGGGGTAGATACATATTAAACTTTCCTAGATTGCTTCTCAAGTGATTGTGTCAATTTATACACCCACCAACAGTTTTCTTTCACCAACCAATATTTCTCTTGACTATACATCCTTGCCAGCACTCAGAATGATAACATTTTGGCCAGTAGGATGAGTGGGAAATAGTATTTTCATATTATTTTAATTTGCATTTCATTGTTTATTAGTGATGTTGGATAGCTTTTTATATGACTTTTGACTTTTTGGGTTTCTTATTCTTTAAAACCCTCTTCGTCTCTTTTGCTCATGTGAAATCTTTCATGTTTTTTTTATGCCCTTTGTGGAAAAAAAATATATCTTTAGGCCCATTCTGGAATGTGATAGGGTAATTTTGTGATTTACTGTGAAAAAAAGTCATTCTGTCTTCATCATATTCAGAGAGGTTGGAGAAGAATTTGACCTCTAGCCCCATGTGACATTTTGCATCACTTATCACGTCTCAGAAGGCTATGTTGAGGCAATGGCTACAACAAAATTTCACCATCATATAAGGACCCTGAACAAGGCACAGAGGACTGAAACATTGTCTGTAAAAATTCAAGCCTAGGTGAGAAGCTTCAGTCTCCAAGATAAAGCTAGAGATTTACTAAGACTCTACACTTCAACTTTCACTTTTCATCTGAAAACCTCCAGGCATTCAGGAAACATTAATTAATTAAGCTTTACAACAGCCCTGTGAACTAGGTAAGGATATTCAGGAATGCCTCTCCAGGGAAACAATATGGCAGCTGTTTGGCAACATGCAGGAATACTAAGTGGCAGACAGAAAAGAATTACAGACATGTGCAATTAAAACATGAGAAGAGCTCTTGGAGGTGGGATGTTGTCTAGGAATTTGGCTGGGCTCCTAGCATTGATTGCTTTAGTGACAGCAGGAGGGCTGGTTCTGTGAGTACTGCTGAAAGCCCAGGTGAGCCTGGACCATTTTGGGTCTAAGTGGAGTACTTCAGTGTTTCCTTAGAGAAGATGATGTTTGCTTGTTTGTTTATTCATTTAATTACATGAACTACCGCTCCGCATGCTTCAAAGCTTACTTTGAGGGGTGAACAGAGCTAATGTAGAAAAATAAGTAAAATACAGACCTTTCTGAGTGAAAATGTCTATTTTTCATGATCAAAAGATTTCCTCTGAGTTTTCTTTTTTCTGTCAAGACAATCTGGGGCAGAGAACACCAATTAGAAACAAAAATCACATCAACAATGCCAGTATTTAGGGTTTAGAAGGAAAAGTGTTTACTGTTTCAAAGTTCAAAATTTAAATAAATTAGTTTTCTTTAGTAAAGAAAAAATAGGAGGGAGGATAATCTAATTGTCTTTTCTTCTGTCTAGAAGTTTTTAATTTTAAGATCTCCTGGGTTTTCTTTTTTTGTGAACACAGGCAACAAAGTTGTAAGTTTAAGCTCGAAGTTATAAGTTTAAACTCGAAAGAGTTTTGGTGAGTCCTAGAGAATTCACTTTCAGTGTTAAAGGAGAATATAATTAGAGTTATTGGGCATTTCTACCTGTGCCAAGTAACTTATATATGTTAATTTTATTTAAGTTTCTATGTGTATACTTTCTTCATACATCTAGTATTGGGTAGGTCAGAAAGTTCATTTGGGGAAAAACCCAAACGAACTTTCTGACCTACCCAATATGTTAATTTCACAGAAAGATATACAATGAAAAGTAAAATATCCCCACTCTCACTATCTCTTCCTTTTATATATATTCTCAGAAAAGAAAAAAACTTTTATGCATCTACCTGTATGTGTAGAAATATATATGATGAATATACAATTGTATGTATGTTTATGTGTATATATTTAAAATACATGTATAATTTTAATTTATGCAAATGGAATCATACGATGCATACCACTGTCTTCATAGATTTTAAGATGTAATATATATGGGAATTTTTTCCCCTTAAGCATGTACAGACCACCCTCCTTATTTTTGACTGCATGATATTTCATTGCATGAAGGTACTGCAGTATATTAACTGGTGCTTATTGATTGATATTTAGACTGCTTCCTTATTTTATAATTATAAACAATTCTAAAGATATATCTGTATCCTGGCATATATTTTTGAATACGCATGTCCATAGAAAAATTTCTAGCTGTGGAACTGTTGGATTAAAGAATGTGTATATTTAGAAAGTTAATAGATATGAGACAAACTGCTATCCAAAAATCTGTAAATTTACATTTTTCTGTCAATAATGGAAATTCCTGTTTCCACACACTGTTGCCAACACTGGGTATTATGGCTTTTAAATTTTTGCCAGATAGGTGAATTGTGGTAGTTCATTATTTTGATTTATATTTCTTTAAGAAGTTGAGAATGTTTTATATGTATAAAGGACCTTTGCTGTTAGTTTTCCAGGGAACTACCTGTTCATTGCTATTGACTGTTTTCTACTGCATTGCTTCTTAAAGATATTTATTTATTTCCGCCTGTGCTGGGTCTCTGTTGCTGCACAGGCTTTTCTCTAGTTGTGGAGACCAGGNTTTGATTTATATTTCTTTAAGAAGTTGAGAATGTTTTATATGTATAAAGGACCTTTGCTGTTAGTTTTCCAGGGAACTACCTGTTCATTGCTATTGACTGTTTTCTACTGCATTGCTTCTTAAAGATATTTATTTATTTCCGCCTGTGCTGGGTCTCTGTTGCTGCACAGGCTTTTCGCTAGTTGTGGAGACCAGGGGCTACTCTCTAGCTGCAGTGTGTGGGCCTCTCACTGCGGTGGGTTCTCTTGTTGTGGAGTACAGGCGCTAGGGTGCTCAGGCTTCACTAGTTGCAGCTCCCTGGCTCAAGAGCACAGGATCAATAGTTGCTGGGCTGGACTTAGTTGTTCCGTGGTTTGTGGGGTCTTCCTGGGTCAGGGATTAAAGCCATGTCTCCTGCATTGACAGGTAGATTCTTCTTTAAAAAAATTATTTATTTTTAGTTGAAGGATAATTGTTTTACAGTATTGTGTTGGTTTCTACAAACATCAACATGAACCAACCACAAATTTACTCATGGGCAGGTGGATTCTTTACCACTGAGACACCAGAGAAGCCCTATATTGTCTTTTAAAATTTTATTTATATAGTTCAGTTGCTCAGTCGTGTCCAACTCTTTGCGACCCCATGAATCACAGCACACCAGTATTCTTTCCTGGAGAATCCCATGGATGGAGGAGCCTGATGGGCTACAGTCCACAAAGTCGCAAAGAGTCGGCCATGACTGAGTGACTTCACTTTCACTTTCAGTTCAGTTTAGTCGCTCAGTCGTGTCTGACTCTTTGCGACCCCATGAATCACAGCACGCCAGGCCTCCCTGTCCATCACCAACAGCCGGAGTTCACTCAAACTCATGTCCATCGAGTTGGTGATGCCATCCAGCCATCTNTGAATTATAGCTGTGATGCCTGATGTCTCAGCTCAGGGTAAGAGAGTCTCCAGCCTGCAGGGAGTTTCTGAACATGGCTACTTGCGGAGGATCCTCCTGCCAGTGCATCCTGGCTGCCTGGTGTCTCTTGGTGAAGGTAGCATAGTATCAGTCCTGGTGGGAAGGAGAGTATTACTTCTGGCTGTTTATTGTCTGCAGGGCTTCTCACTAATCTGATCCGCTTTCCCTTTCCTTCACCTTGGTGTTGGCAGTGGGACTCACCTTTGATCTAGATGAGTAATGAGTATCCTGGGGGATCTTCTGTTGCTCTGTTGGAGGTTGGGAAACACCAGGGTTAAATCTTTATTAGGGTGAGAGTGGAAGGGAAGCTGATGCCCTTGCCTGCCCCTGGCCCACTGTGTTATTCCTCTAGTCCTGGGGCTCCCTAACCAGTTCACTTTCTCTTTCCACCTTTCAGAGTTCTCACTTGGTTGTGTCTTGCATTATTGCCACTTAGAGGGGTGGGGAGGAAAGAGCTTATGACATTTTGTTGGAATCAGAAATCTCAAGACTTACTTTTTTTATAATTGGAAATTATTTTTTATTGTGGTAAAATATACCTAATATAAAATTTGTCATTTTAACCATTGTAAAGTGTACAGTTCAGTGGCATTAAGTATATTCACACTGTTGTGAAACTACCACCAGTATCCTTCTCCAGAATGTTTTCTTCTTCCCAAACTGAAACTCTGCACCCATTAAATAACTCCCCCTCCCTATCCCCCAAGTCCCTAATAACCACCATGCTACTTTCTGTCTCTGAATTTGACCACTTTAAATAACTCATATGAATGGAATCATACTGTATTTGTCTTTTTGTTACTGGCTTATTTCACTCAGTGTAATGTCCTCAAGATTCATCCGTGTTGGTTCATTCATCTAGCTATTTGATAAATAGATGAAAATATAGGTTTAGTAGTTTTTCCAAACCACAAGTCTTAAACGTGGTGGGATTTTAATCCCATGTCTGCATAACTACTGCCCTGGTCACAGGTCTGCTTGTTGTCATGTAAGGCTGTCAGCATAATTCCATTCATTCATTTATATTTTGATTCTTCCAAGTAGCATTTATTGAGCTCATGCTAAGTGCTGGGCTTTAGGGATGGAGATGTTAGGTACAGAGCTACAAGATGCTCTTTCTGAATTCAGCACACTCACAGCCTGACAGGAGACAGAATTAGTAAACAGTGGGTTACTGTGTAACCACAGTCAGTGGTTGTAGTAGGATGTGATACACTATGTAAGAGAGGAAAGTGCTGAAGAGGAGGGAACCCTCACTGACTCTCAAAGTCATGAATGTAGTTTCTGGAGAGAATGTTGCCTAAACTGGAGTTTGAAGGCAACCTGACTTGTATTTTCTATTATAACCTAATACAATACCAGGAGTACTTAAGATACTATTGAATTTTGGTTATTGCACTTAGTTATAGAAGTTAACCAGAAAATTGAGGCAGGGGTGTATGGGTGTGTGGAAACATGTTCTAAGAAGAAGAAATAATGTAGGAAAAGGGATAAAGACGATGTAGAATATGGTCCGTTTGAGGAAATGCAGAGATCGGTGCAGCAGAAGTAGGTGGGATATGTTGGGGAGCAGCAGTAGGGGAAACTAATCAGGGCGTAGGGGTGGGTCATGAAGTGTGCTATATACAGTATAAAAGAGGGGAGTCACTGGAGGGCAGTGGTGTGAATGTAGCCGAAATCATTCAGAAGCAGCTACTGGAAAATGTGCTCTGTTTCTATTGTCCTATTTGGGTAAGAATTTTGTCAGATTTGATTTGTTCTTAGATCAAACATCTTCTTTGAAAAGTTAGGCTTCTATCCTGCTGATTTTACAATTACCCTTTTTTTTCCTGAGAGAAATTTGCTTCAGTGCATGGCAGTCATACGCCATCTACGTATTTAACCACTCTTGGAATACCTTCAGTACTGTGGCAGACTCTACTCTGCTCTTCCCTGTGGGTGCAGGAGGAATGAATTGCCCTGTAACTTGCTCAGTGAAGCCCTCCCTCTGTGTGATTTCCCCCAGGTGGAGGACTTGGGCACACGGGNGCAGTCATACGCCATCTACGTATTTAACCACTCTTGGAATACCTTCAGTACTGTGGCAGACTCTACTCTGCTCTTCCCTGTGGGTGCAGGAGGAATGAATTGCCCTGTAACTTGCTCAGTGAAGCCCTCCCTCTGTGTGATTTCCCCCAGGTGGAGGACTTGGGCACACGGGGTAAACTTTTCTGGGCTTGAATATTTCTTCACCTTCTTCTTTGGAGACACAGACCATCTGGAAATAAATATCTTTTTATGTTGAGTCAAATTCAAAGCAACATACAAGGCACCCAATTTACACCTGTGAGGAAAGAAGAAACCTCAGTGAGAGCTAATTGAATAGCTTTGCCCTTGCAGCAGGCACTTGTGTTTCTGTTAGTGGAAAGAAGCCCCCTCGAGAACCAAGAATCAGGCAGCCCAGTTTTCCTGGGAACCCTTGCATTCCAGAGTAGTGCAGGATTTCAGAGGCAGTCTTCCTGTTTTCTGAGCATGCCGAGTGTTTGCAGATGAGCAGTCTGTTATTTCTCTGACAGCAGCAGCAGCCCTCTCTGAGGCCCTTCAAGCTGCCCACAGAGGGTGGTCCCTGGGGATGGGTTGATGGGAGGGGACCCCAGGGTGGGACACATGATCCTCCCTGAAAGAACCCATCATCTGATGATTTGATAGATATTTGCCTCTGGAGTGTGGAGGACTGTCGAACCAGTAGCTAGTGAGTCATGATAGAGCGGATCAGACTTGCCAAGGCAAAAGGAAGAGAGCACCACTGGTTGAGAGAGCCAGACAGGGTGCTCCATTGTGGTGGGTTAGAGCAGGATTTTGAGATTAATTTGGTATTTAGCTTGAAGAAGAGGAGATGTACAGCCATTCCAAGCAGGTGGAAAGCAAATGAAGTTGGAGACAGATCACTGGAGTTTTCCAAAAGACCTATCTGATCTTGTCTTTGCACTGCTTAAGACCTGTCATGGCTCATTATTTGTGAGACAAAGTGCAAGCCCTTACTTGGCATATCACTAGCCTCTGCTTACCCTCAGCCTCCTCATCCCCCCNGTTTTGTTTTGGATAACTTCTGTTGTATGTCTTAAAGTTTGCTATTCTTTCCCCCTGAAATTTGTAAGTTACCCTTATCCTATCCTAAGTGTTTTCCGTTACAGAGATTGTAGTTTTTGTTTCTAAGTGTTTGATGTGAGTTTTTAAATCTATATATGAAGGTAACATATCTTTCTTTTTGCTTCCTGAGTGCATGAAATAGTTACAGTAGTGTTTTAACATTCTTGTCTACTAATTCTGTTTTGTGTCACTTGGGTTTAGATTGCCCCTGCTCATTATTGCTCACATCCCCTCCACCCTTTGAATGCTAAGTAATTTTTTATTTTTTGCCAGATTTTGTGGCTTTATCTTTCTGTGTGCTAGATATTTTTATGTTGCTACAATATATAATATGTCTTCATTTTAATCTTTGTTAAGCATAACCAGAGTAGTGTTTATTCAGGGGTACGTTTTTCCCATTGCTGAGGCAAAAGCCTTCTGAATACACTGCTGATGCTCTGTGAGTTAGTTTCTCACTTTGGCTGATAGAAATAGGAACTAAGCATACCTGTCCCTGTGTGAGCTCTAGATATTTTCCCCTCGAGTCTCTTTTAGAAGGTCTTTCCTTTGCCTTGAGTTGTGTTGATCATTGTTCCCCTGATAGTCAAGTGGGCTCTGCAGAGCTGCACCATGCCTTTTCTCTCTCTCTCTCTTTTTCTCAGTGAATCTCTCTTCTCTCCTTTTTTCTGTTTCGTGAATTATAGCTGTGATGCCTGATGTCTCAGCTCAGGGTAAGAGAGTCTCCAGCCTGCAGGGAGTTTCTGGACATGGCTACTTGCGGAGGATCCTCCTGCCAGTGCATCCTGGCTGCCTGGTGTCTCTTGGTGAAGGTAGCATAGTATCAGTCCTGGTGGGAAGGAGAGTATTACTTCTGGCTGTTTATTGTCTGCAGGGCTTCTCACTAATCTGATCCGCTTTCCCTTTCCTTCACCTTGGTGTTGGCAGTGGGACTCACCTTTGATCTAGATGAGTAATGAGTATCCTGGGGGATCTTCTGTTGCTCTGTTGGAGGTTGGGAAACACCAGGGTTAAATCTTTATTAGGGTGAGAGTGGAAGGGAAGCTGATGCCCTTGCCTGCCCCTGGCCCACTGTGTTATTCCTCTAGTCCTGGGGCTCCCTAACCAGTTCACTTTCTCTTTCCACCTTTCAGAGTTCTCACTTGGTTGTGTCTTGCATTATTGCCACTTAGAGGGGTGGGGAGGAAAGAGCTTATGACATTTTGTTGGAATCAGAAATCTCAAGACTTACTTTTTTTATAATTGGAAATTATTTTTTATTGTGGTAAAATATACCTAATATAAAATTTGTCATTTTAACCATTGTAAAGTGTACAGTTCAGTGGCATTAAGTATATTCACACTGTTGTGAAACTACCACCAGTATCCTTCTCCAGAATGTTTTCTTCTTCCCAAACTGAAACTCTGCACCCATTAAATAACTCCCCCTCCCTATCCCCCAAGTCCCTAATAACCACCATGCTACTTTCTGTCTCTGAATTTGACCACTTTAAATAACTCATATGAATGGAATCATACTGTATTTGTCTTTTTGTTACTGGCTTATTTCACTCAGTGTAATGTCCTCAAGATTCATCCGTGTTGGTTCATTCATCTAGCTATTTGATAAATAGATGAAAATATAGGTTTAGTAGTTTTTCCAAACCACAAGTCTTAAACGTGGTGGGATTTTAATCCCATGTCTGCATAACTACTGCCCTGGTCACAGGTCTGCTTGTTGTCATGTAAGGCTGTCAGCATAATTCCATTCATTCATTTATATTTTGATTCTTCCAAGTAGCATTTATTGAGCTCATGCTGAGTGCTGGGCTTTAGGGATGGAGATGTTAGGTACAGAGCTACAAGATGCTCTTTCTGAATTCAGCACACTCACAGCCTGACAGGAGACAGAATTAGTAAACAGTGGGTTACTGTGTAACCACAGTCAGTGGTTGTAGTAGGATGTGATACACTATGTAAGAGAGGAAAGTGCTGAAGAGGAGGGAACCCTCACTGACTCTCAAAGTCATGAATGTAGTTTCTGGAGAGAATGTTGCCTAAACTGGAGTTTGAAGGCAACCTGACTTGTATTTTCTATTATAACCTAATACAATACCAGGAGTACTTAAGATACTATTGAATTTTGGTTATTGCACTTAGTTATAGAAGTTAACCAGAAAATTGAGGCAGGGGTGTATGGGTGTGTGGAAACATGTTCTAAGAAGAAGAAATAATGTAGGAAAAGGGATAAAGACGATGTAGAATATGGTCCGTTTGAGGAAATGCAGAGATCGGTGCAGCAGAAGTAGGTGGGATATGTTGGGGAGCAGCAGTAGGGGAAACTAATCAGGGCGTAGGGGTGGGTCATGAAGTGTGCTATATACAGTATAAAAGAGGGGAGTCACTGGAGGGCAGTGGTGTGAATGTAGCCGAAATCATTCAGAAGCAGCTACTGGAAAATGTGCTCTGTTTCTATTGTCCTATTTGGGTAAGAATTTTGTCAGATTTGATTTGTTCTTAGATCAAACATCTTCTTTGAAAAGTTAGGCTTCTATCCTGCTGATTTTACAATTACCCTTTTTTTTCCTGAGAGAAATTTGCTTCAGTGCATGGCAGTCATACGCCATCTACGTATTTAACCACTCTTGGAATACCTTCAGTACTGTGGCAGACTCTACTCTGCTCTTCCCTGTGGGTGCAGGAGGAATGAATTGCCCTGTAACTTGCTCAGTGAAGCCCTCCCTCTGTGTGATTTCCCCCAGGTGGAGGACTTGGGCACACGGGGTAAACTTTTCTGGGCTTGAATATTTCTTCACCTTCTTCTTTGGAGACACAGACCATCTGGAAATAAATATCTTTTTATGTTGAGTCAAATTCAAAGCAACATACAAGGCACCCAATTTACACCTGTGAGGAAAGAAGAAACCTCAGTGAGAGCTAATTGAATAGCTTTGCCCTTGCAGCAGGCACTTGTGTTTCTGTTAGTGGAAAGAAGCCCCCTCGAGAACCAAGAATCAGGCAGCCTAGTTTTCCTGGGAACCCTTGCATTCCAGAGTAGTGCAGGATTTCAGAGGCAGTCTTCCTGTTTTCTGAGCATGCCGAGTGTTTGCAGATGAGCAGTCTGTTATTTCTCTGACAGCAGCAGCAGCCCTCTCTGAGGCCCTTCAAGCTGCCCACAGAGGGTGGTCCCTGGGGATGGGTTGATGGGAGGGGACCCCAGGGTGGGACACATGATCCTCCCTGAAAGAACCCATCATCTGATGATTTGATAGATATTTGCCTCTGGAGTGTGGAGGACTGTCGAACCAGTAGCTAGTGAGTCATGATAGAGCGGATCAGACTTGCCAAGGCAAAAGGGAGAGAGCACCACTGGTTGAGAGAGCCAGACAGGGTGCTCCATTGTGGTGGGTTAGAGCAGGATTTTGAGATTAATTTGGTATTTAGCTTGAAGAAGAGGAGATGTACAGCCATTCCAAGCAGGTGGAAAGCAAATGAAGTTGGAGACAGATCACTGGAGTTTTCCAAAAGACCTATCTGATCTTGTCTTTGCACTGCTTAAGACCTGTCATGGCTCATTATTTGTGAGACAAAGTGCAAGCCCTTACTTGGCATATCACTAGCCTCTGCTTACCCTCAGCCTCCTCATCCCCCCACCATGTGCCCTGGTCCCTAGGCTCTGGAATTCCACCCTCTTATACCTTCCTGAGTGCTCCTTGCTCTTCCATGCCCCCATGATGACGCCTCTACTGTGTCCTCTGCCTAGAATGCCCTCTCCTGCCCTCTCAGCCTGTTGCGGTCTCATTCATCCTTCAGAGTTCTTCTGAAATTCATCAGCTACCAGGGGACATTAGGTGATGGCAGTGGGAGTAAGTCTATTTGGTCTGCTCCCAGAACCTCTGCTTTTCACTGCTGCCTGGGCCCATGTCTTAATTTACAGAGGTGACAGGATAGAGAGGTTAATGGTATTGAAAAAAAAGTTTAGTATTATACAGCTCCCCTAGAAACGAGAGGCACAGCTCACCATGCAGGGCCACAGAAAGGAAACTAGGTTTTGGTCAGGGAGCAGAAGGGGAGCAAGCAGCAGTTTAGGCGGGAGCATTACTGGGGTTTCTGAGGGGAAGATGAGGGAGAGCAGCTTAAGACTGGCTAGTATGCCCTTAGGTGTTCTCTGCTTGCCTGCTCTCCATCCTGGGGTGATGGCCTTCTGAGATTTTTAGACCAGATAGAGGAGCTGAGGTTCTGGAGTGGTCAGCTTGCAGGTCAGACGCCTGCTCCAGGCCGTGTCCTTTGTCATCTTTAAGAACTGGCTTAGAACTCCAGCCAGAAAGGTTTTTGGAAGATGTCAACAGAAAATACAGAAGTAAAAAACATGGCAACTGCAATCTCTATGCTGTCTTAGTTGGTGGCACAGATGGTATAGAATCTGCTTGCAATGCAGGAGACCCAGGGTTCAATCCCTGGGTTGGGAAGATCCCCTGAAGAAGGAAATGGCTACCCCACTCTGGCAGTCTTGCCTGGAGGATCCCATGGACAAAGGAGCCTGATGAGCTACAGTCCATGAGGTAGGAAAGAGTTGGGACACAGCTGAGGGACTAACAGTTTCACTTTCACACAATCTGTAAGGAAGAAACCACCATGCGCGACCGTTTTATACTGTATGGAATTAGTCTCAGTAGGTGAACTGAGTACTTTGGGGAGAGAGGTTGCCTGGTATTCTAGTTCCCTGCCTGCTACATCATGTTAAGACATATTTACCTATGGGCTTTACTTTTCTCATTTGTAAAATGTTAAGTTTGGTCTTATTTATCTACAGACTGTTTTTATTCTATTAATATATTCATTCTCTCATATTCCAGAAATATTGGTAAACTTAGCACATTGATATAGAATTGTATTCAAGCACCTAAACGAATGGCTTTTGTTTAAAAAGTGTATGGTAAGATATGGCCTAATATGAAGATTTGTTGTTTAGTCACTCAATCATGTCCAACTCTTGAGACCCCACAGACTGTAACCTGCCAGGCTCCTCTGTCCATGGAATTCTCCAGATAAGAATACTGGAGTGGGTTGCCATTTCCTTCTCCAGGGGATCTTCCCCACCCAGGGCTCAAATTCCTGTCTCCTATGTTGAAGGCAGATTTTTTTTTTTTACTGCTGAGCCACCAGGGGGATTTAAAAACAAACTGAACACAAAATAGCACACACTTTTGTGAAAGTTGGAGGAAAGGAGGATAAAATGAGTCAGAAAGATTCCTCTGTTTGTTGACTGTGTGACCTGAAGCAAGATTATCCTCTCTGATTCTCAGTTTTCCCCTCTGAAAATGAGTAAAATAATACTCTATAGGGTTGTTCTAAACATTAGGTCAGGTCCTATGCATAAAGGTCAGCATGCAATACATAAATAACCCAGTAGGCTTTAGCTGTGGCTTGTGGGATGGTGTGGCCACTACTTGAGGAGGGTGTGCTAAGAGGGCCAAGACCAGCCGCCCCTTGTGACCTTCTTGAGGAAGTTGTTAAGAATGGAGGACATCGTTCCAGGATCACGTCTATTAAGAAATGAGTAACAGCAGTATAGAAAGTAGTGTTTATTTTTACAGCGGTAATGTCATTCATATAGATAAAACAACATCATTAATTGATTCATTTTTGTCTTTTCATGAGGAAAATGGTTCTTTTGAGCCTAAATGAAGGGGACTCAGTGCTGTAGCCCTGACGAATAACCAGCCATTACTGCCGGAGTGGGGGAGCCCAGGCGAACCGCCCTTCTCTTTGCTTGCCACTTTTCCGTCCTACTTTTGTCCGGGGCGCGTTCTGGGTTCTCTGTCTTTCGGGGTCCGCCGGTGGTGCACGGACACCCACCCAGTGTCTGCCTGTTAGTGCCGCTGAGCCTTGTTCTTATTGGCTGAGGTGACGCTGGCCTTGGAGCCCCGACAAAGCCGTGGGAGAGGTCGTTACTTAGGTGGTTATTGCCTAGGTCTGACTCCTTCTATGGTGATATGATTTTAAAGCCCCTGTAATTGAGGTCAACAGCATTTTAACAAGAACACATCTTAAGAAGGGAATTGCCTTAGGCTTATGGAGAATTTGGGAGGACTCAACTTTCTAATGGTGATTTATGTGGCCATAATGGGGCTCGGAAAGTGACAATTTATTGGAAAATATTTTCCTTTTTGACAAGTCAGACATCACAGCATTATGGAAATGGAAAAGAAATTCCAGGGTGAGAAAATTCTACTTTTGGAATAATAGTTTGTATTCTTTGATAGCTAAAAAAGATGTTTGAGTAAGGGCTTTACTACCTCATTAAAATAGTGCCATCTAGTGGTGAAAATTTCAAATTGTAGCTGGGTGCCCAGAGAGTTGTCACAAACCCTCAGGGAACTGAGCTTAAAAGATCAAGCAGCAGTTCAAGTTTGATCCTTTGTTTGTTCATGTATTATTTCACTTCCTTATCATTTACTACATGGTGGGAATCTTCATGGGTGCTGCGTGGAAAGAAGCAAGCAAGCCTTGACCTCAAGGCGTGCACAGTCTAGTTGGGGAGAACGCTTGTAAACTAGTGATTGTGGTCCAGCAATAGCAGCTACGAGAGCAGCACAGCAGGCCCTTGTAGTGTCTAGTTGCTCAGTCATGTCCGACTCTTTGCAACTGTATGGACTGCAGCATGTTAGACTTCCCTGTCCTTCACCATCTCTCGGAGCTTGCTTGAACTCATGTCCTGGTGGTGCCATCCAACCATCTCGTCTGCAGCAGAGCCTAGACAATTGAGATGTGACAAGAAGCTTCAGTGACATTGCTAGAAAGGCCTCGCATGTGTATTGAAGATGTAACTTACAGGAAGTATGCTGGCAAGGAAGAGACAAGCTGGTGGAACTGTCAGCAGCTTATACAGGGCTGGATTCCTGCCATTGCCAGACCTCTCTTTTGGGTTTCTCCTTGAATATTTGGCCCTACCTCTAAATCAGGGAACCGAACAAACTTTCAGTTTGCTATCCAGTGGAACTCTCTCTCTTTCATGGGTTTGACTCTTGACCAAGAGTCAAAGTGGTATGCTTAAAGCCCTGAACATTTTCCAGGAAATAATTACAAATCTTTACATGTCTTATTGCTCTTTGCTCATTTATCTTTTCTTTTTCTTCTCCTCTGAGAGGTGTTTTTTTTTTTTTTTTTAATAAGTTTTCCTATTCTTTACATAGCTTTGTCTCTGTGTAATGCAACTCAAATAGTTTTGTTTTGTTTTTAGAGGAACACTCATTGTGTGATCCTGTTGAGATATCTCATCTATCCAGCTCCAAAGGTGGTTTTCTCTTTAAAAGACAAGGCCAGTAATATTGACCTACCTACCTTAATTAGTGTTGGTAAAGTGCTTTAATTGTGATTTACTATTTTATACCATCTAAACACAAGCAAAAGACTTGTTATGCCTTTTCTTCACTTGTTTTAAGTTTCACTGTGTGAAAATTTCCCCTCATACTGTTTTTGGGTAGAGTTTAACACTTGAAAATTTTCCACTTCGTTTACTTGTTAACACCATACTCCTTGAGTAAGTCTTTTCGCTTTCCTTCTAATTGGCTCGCATTGGTTTCCTTCGTTTTCTCCTCTTTCTTTCCTCTCCATTTTTCCTATGAACAGCACTTTTCCATCTCTGTCCTTCTTGTATATTTCCCTTATACTGTTGTAACTCTTATTTTTTCTTTCTTCTATTGGCTATCCAAATTTTTTTTTCAACCTGCTGCTTCTCCTCTCTTCTGGTTCTTCCCATCCCATCTCTCTCTCTCTTCCCTATGTCTCTCATGATGTTTCTTGTGCTGTCTTTTATTTTCTACCTCTGGGAGGTTTGTAAATAGCTGCTGCTGATTGAGAAATCCATGTTTTCTTTGTCCCAATGACCAGGCAGGAGCACCACTCTGCTGGTGTAAGGAGGTCAGAGATCTCTGAGGAAGGAAGAGTGAATTCATCAGTTTATCAGACATGCACTGAGTGCCCGCTAGGTTCCAGGCATTGTGCTAAGGGCTGGATGAAAACAGATGCAAAGAAGAATGAGATGGTCCTTGCTTTCAGGGAGCTCATAGTCTAACCAGAAACAAATAGGTCAACACACTATTATGACACAGTTAAGAAAGAGGCTATAGTAGAGATAGGTAGGAAGCATTATGTGTGTACAGAGGCCTGAAATAAATGTGTCTGGAAGAGGTGGGAAAAAATTCATAGTTCATTAGGCATTTGGACTGGAACATGAAGAATGATTGGAGGATCACCAGGAAATGGTTTGAGACACTGAAGGGCCATTCCAGGGTGAGAGATGATTTACTGAAGCAGGGAACCTTAAATGGATGTGGTGGCTCCAGGGCAAGGCAGATGGGGGATGGGAAAGAGTTTTGTGGAGATTCTTGCATTCTGTATAACAGAGTTATGGAATCCTGTAAATATTGGGGAGCCATGGATAGACTAGGAGCCATGGTATCGATACTTAGGTTTCTAGGTTGAGGTTCAGTTGCTAAGTCGTGCTTGTTTGCAACCTCATCAACTGCAGCACACCAGACTTCCCTGTTCTTCACTATCTCTCAGAGTTTGCTTAAACTCATGTCCATTGAGTCAGTGATGCCATCCAACCATCTCATCCTCTGTTGCCCTCTTCTCTTAGGTATCTGGGTTATGTGTAGCTTAAAAGGATATATGAAAATGAATGATGAATAAATTTACTGGACATTTCAGAGGTCAAATGGACCCATGGTGAGACTGGATGTGGGAGGTGAAAGGGAGTGAGCATTTAGGGAAGACTTACTTTCGTTGGCATATTTGTTCTGTAGGATCTCAAACTTTCCTGAGTTATTACCCTTTTCTATCCTTTTTTTTTTTTTAGTAGAATCTTTCCTAAAGAACATAACATTTGAAGTTTTCTCTTTAGCTAGGAGAAACTGTTCTAAATTGTGGCAACAAAATTCTCTTTTCTTATCTTCCCTGGGTTGGGCTTACTTGTCTGTCCTGCTCCGGTGGTTCTCAGGATAAGCATAGGTTCTACTTTCAAGCTTCTGAAGGAGGCAGATTTGCTGTGGTGTGTGTGGGGTCAGTGCTGTTGAGGTGAAGCCACAGAGCACTTCACCCACTTTACCCTCTCACTGTACAGACGAGGCACCCTGTGGATGTTTACTGGGTGGAGGCAGAACAAATTCTGAAAGGTGGATACCATAAAAAGCATATGTATTATCTTTATATGAAATTATTATATGTGGAGGGAGGGAGTCTTGGAGAGGTTGAACGTCAGCAGGCTTTACCTTCTTGCTTTTTTTTTTTTACTTAGATCAGTATTGAAATTTTGTCTATTTTTCATAGTGAAGTAATGGGGTAAGGGAAGGATGTCAAACCAGTAAAGTTTGTGGAGACTTATGACCAGGTTAGGACTCCTCTTCCTCTGGAGGATTTGACAGGAGGTAACTGTGCTGAATTAGCATAGGACCTAACCTCCTGTCTTAAGAAATGACAGATGTCAAATGTGGGATCTAACAGCACTCCTCTCTCCCCCCAGCAATTGCCAACCTGTTAAATTCAGCTAATGTTTTTTAGATTTCATGTTTGGTTTTTTTTTTTTTCCTTTTAGGAGGGTCACCTAAAGTTCACGAACTCTTCAGATTCATCATTCCCACTATACTTTGTCAGTGTCTTGAGGGCATAACCCATTGTTTCATCATATATATCCAGAAATTATTCTGGAGGCAACAATGCCCTGGTCTTGAGTCTCCATCTCCATCAGCCAATAGATTGGTTGTATTAGTAGTCTCAACTGTGTATCCTTTCCATATCCATGCACCTTTGGGTTATGGCTTTATAATTCCTCTCACTGGAGTTGAGTTCTCTGCCCTTTGGTTCTTGGTTTGGCCATGTGACTTCCTCTGTCTAATGGAATGCTGAATTAGTTTGACTCCAGTTTTGATGTTTAATCATTGATGATGTTGAGGCTTCCAACCTTCCCTCCTCTACTGCAGCTGGCTTTAGGAAAGAAAACACACACGTGCCTCCTGAGCTCTTGGCACTGACAGAAAATCTGAATACCCTAAAACCCACGTGATAAACCCTTCTTCACCCCGCCACCACCACTAGAAAGATTCAACCCACTTCCTCCTCTCTTGCCGTTCCACAGTGTCTTGTGTCTGTCGTGCTCCCTCAAGAAATCCCTTGTGCGAATGATAAGCGTTTTTAAAAGCTCTGTGTGTGAAGTGTCATCAGCTTTGACTTGCAGCCTGTTAACTGGAGGGTGGCAGGTGGTGGTGTATGTCCACCCTACCTTCACAAGATGACTACAAAACAGCTGTATATGTGCGACACTTGGAGATGGTTGAAAGATGGTTTACATGTTTCTGCTTCAGCTGCTGCTCCTCTGTCATGGCCACGAGAACATGCCTGAGCTAGCCTTCTAGAGGCTGAAACACATGGAGCAGAGAGCTGCCCCTTCACCCTGGTGAGTGCATCAGTCAACAGAGAGCTGACCCCAGGTACGTGAACAGCTCAGCTAAGATCAGCAGGCCCCCCTAGTCAACCCACAGCTGCTTGCAGATGTGTGAATGAGGCCAGGCAAGACCAGCCAAGGCCAGCCGGGATCAGCTGAACTCCAGACTTTGAGCTACATATGTTTTTATTGTGTGGTTATGCAGTAATATGGTGGAAATAATGGGTAAATCAAGGGTGGGGTGTTCTGGACTCATCATGGTATAAATAATTTAAAGTTTCCAGACTTTAACAATTCTTATTGAAACTAGCAAGTCTCTTCCCCCTCTGTTTTTTAAGAGTTTGTTTTGTTTAATTGTGTGTGTGTGTGCACACGCCCATGTGCACGCGCTAGGACTCTTAATAAGCAATTCCAAAAAAAAGCCTTAAGTAAGATTAGCAATTTGCACCTTTTAAAAAATTAACAGCACTCTGTTGTTTTGATATTGAGCTCCATTATCAATTTGCATCTTTAAAGAGGTGTAACCTTTCTCAGATATTTTGCTTCGTGCTCTTATATTTAACTAGCAAGACTTGATTTTTACATTGCTTATGTTGCATTTAGTTCTGCACAGTTAAAGCAAGGAGAGAAGAAAAAGCCCAGGACTGGAGATGCAGGGGCATGATATAGATTTCTGTAACCAGGCTCTTCAGGTACTTAAACCAAACTACAAAGTACCTATGCGTCTCATAGACTTCACTTTAAGCCCAATCAGTCTATTTTATCAAACCATGAACAAAAGCAAATTTTTTCAATGATAGCCCAGTTAAAAGTGGAGTCTAACCTATATATTCTTTCAACTGCCTGAGCTGGAACCAGGCGTTGAAATTTTCTTGAACTGAGTTGATATTCTACTGAATTAAATCCCTGTTGACATCCTGGGAGGGGAGCAGTAATTCTTGGCCACTATTTAGAGTTATGTGTGAAATCTAAAAGCTTTGTTTTTATCTTTGATTAAACCCAATTTCACATTGAATAAATTGTTGTTTCTAATGGAATACATGAAAAAAGATGACATTATTCATTGTAGAGGAGAAACAAACCTGAAGCATTCAGGCAGATTATGTTTGTCTTTACCATATAATTTAAATCATTTGTTAAATCTTGCTTTTGACCTCAGTCTAGCCGGTTGCCATGGGATGTATCAATGTGTCATTCCCCATGGCATTGTTTTCTTGCTATTTATATAGTATTTTCTTTGGGGAACCTGATCCTGGAAATCTCTAAGGGATAGTCTCTAATTTCTAACTTAAGTTATCATTAAAGTTCAATCAAATGGTCCCCCCATTTTTAGCTCATGTGTTTCTGTAATCCAACTTACAGATTTGAAAAAATGATCGCTTATATATAAAATATATATAATATGTAAATAAAGATAATCATATCACTTAGAATTTGAAGACATTTTGGGTATGTTTGTTAACTTAACAAAGATTAATTTTGGCAAATAATGAACTCATTTACTTTTCCAAAGATAATACAGAGAGGCCTTTCTCATATTAATTGAAAACCTCAAAGAGGAGTGAATTGTTAAGATGCTAAAGGTATGCGAGAATTGTTATATGAAATGGGCTGTGTTTGAAAATATAGGAAGAATAAAAACTCATGAGTAGACAAGGTATAAAAGGAGGCAGGGTGGTGATGAGCAGGGTTTCCAAACACAGCATGGCCTGAGGAACCATTAACAAAATTTAGCCTCTAGCTCAGCAATCAACAACAGGGCATCAAAACAAGAGGTATGCTTGTCTCTCTAATGAAGTGCTGTCTGCTACCACTGAATTCAAATTTCAGGAAACCACTGCTCTGCTTTGAAAATTTTCTTATTTGATATTTTCTCACAAAGTGGAGGAGGAAATGACACTCCATTCCAGTATTCTTGCCTGGAGAATCTCACAGACAGAGGAGCCTGCTGGGCTACAGGCCATGCTCATGCTCAGTCACTTTAGTCATCTCCATCTTTTTGTGACCCCATGGACCATAGTCCTCCAGGCTCCGCTGTCCATGAGATTCTCCAGGCAAGAGCACTGGAATGGGTTGCCACGCTCTTCTCCAGGGGATCTTCCCGACCCAGGCATCAAACTGGAGTATCCTGTATTGCAAGCAGATTCTTTACTGCTGAGCCCCCAGGGGAGACCTGGCTACAGTCCATGGAGTCACAGAGTCGGATATGACTGAGCGCATATACACGCAATGGCAAAGTACTCTGTTCTTGTTACAAAATAAAACCAAGAGATACAAAGAGAACCCTGATTATCACTGCCACTTCCCCTTCATATCCCATGCTACTGAAGGATTCCGGGACAGCTGACTGGTATGGACTTCAGATTTTGCTCCTTTTTTCTTACACACATATATACAAAAATATGTTCTCATACATAATTTTAAAATGTTTGTATTAAAATAAGACCATACATTAATCTGTATTTTGCCTAAAAATTTGCTTAGAATGTACTTGGAGTATAACCTGGAAACTCCTAAGAGAGTGTAGATACAGGTTGCTGCTGCTGCTGCTAAGTCGCTTCAGTCGTGTCCAACTCTGTGTGACCCCATAGACGGCAGCCCACCAGGCTCCCCTGTCCCTGGGATTCTCCAGGCAAGAACACTGGAGTGGGTTGCCATTTCCTTCTCCACTGCCTGAAAGTGAAAAGTGAAAGTGAAGTCGCTCAGTCGTGTCTGACTCTTAGCGACCCCATGGACTGCAGCGCACCAGGCTCCTCTGTCCATGGGATTTTCCAGGCAAGAGTACTGGAGTGGGGTGCCATTGGCTTCTCTGAGATACAAGTTAACGCTATCCTTTTTCATTTTAATGTTTTCTTTATGTGTGCACACACACACACATGTGCACATGCATGCAGAATTTTACATAAATGGGATCTTTTAAATTAAAACTGTTCTCACATATTGATTTTTACTTTCTTTGCTGCCCCTTTCCTTGCTCTCTTGCATTCCCTCCTTTGTCTCAGCATTGTTCCTACAGTACAATTTGGTATATAGCCTTCAGAAATTCTCTCTATTCTCCTGCAAACTCTACACCTGGGGGTGCAGGCACAAACACACCCTCTGGCAGGTAGATTTCACTTTGCATCTTAGCCCTACAGTGTGTTTCAGATTGAAGTTGGAAAAGGTAACCCTTTTAAATCTCTTTTCTCCTTTGATCTCATCTCATAAAGGTTTTCAGTGGTTTTGATCATTGCCCACTGCTCTTGTTTTTCTACATAAGCCACCCAAGTAATCTCATACTTTCTTATAATTTTAATTACCACTGTTTTGTTGAACATGCCCAAATCACATTTCCAACTCCACTTGCTGCAGGGTGTTTCCAGCTAATTTTTCCATAGGCACCGCACACTGAGCGTGCTCCAGCATCTCCCTTCTCTCCTCCCCTCTGTACCCTGATTTTCCGTTGCAGTTAGTGCTGCCATCAGCTACCTGGATGTCCAGCTAGGAATCTGCTGCTTATAATCAGTCACCAAATTCTGACAACTGTATCTCTAACACAGTTCTTAATTTATTTTCTCCTTTCTGTTTTTTCCTATTAGTGTACTGGTTCAGATGTTCATTAAGCTTCATATAAATTATTACAAAATCTTTCAGGTTAAAAAAAAAATCAGACCCCATAGCAGTGGGTCATCTATTGAAGAAAACATATACTGTTTTTGACAGAGTTGGAAGTATGATGCAACTGTTTATATCAANCTCTTGCTTTTTCCATGATCCAGTGGATGTTGGCAATTTGATCTCTGGTTCCTCTGCCTTTTCTAAAACCAGCTTGAACATCTGGAAGTTCACGGTTCATGTATTGCTGAAGCCTGGCTTGGAGAATTTTGAGCAATCCAGCCTCCTTAAAGACTCTGTTGGTAGTTTTGGAAGTTGTTATGGATGTGAATCTTGTGTCATGGGAATTTTTGTATTACAGTATGGCAGTAGGGCCATAGGATGAGGTGAGGTCAGTAAGAAGTTCAGTACCATCAGTGACCAAGACTGTTGCAGGATTAAAAGGTGCTGAAGTTTCTTTCTGGGTTCCTTAATCATCTCCATGCTTCACAAATACTTAGGAATGGACTACTATATTTCATTCTGGACACCAACTACCAAAAGTTCCATGTTACTTTGTGAAAAGTTTGAGAGATGTTTCATTGGCCTGAAGGCAGGATCATAGCACAGAGGTATTTTATCTAGTTTAGGTCTATGCATGTAGATCACATAGGGGCAGGAAGCTCTGAATATGGTCAGTGTCAGAAAAAGCTTGAATTGTTAGGCACCATGGGGCTTGCTTTTTGATAAGGGAAACTGGACCCAGTTTTCAACAGAAAGGGGTAGGTTCCTTAGGGAAGGTCTAGCACCAAAAAGTTCTAGAAGTTATCGAGAGGGCTTCTGATTCCAAATATTAGTAGGACTCAGATGATTTGAAAGTTAAAATGGAGAAGGAATCAGATATTATTCTTTCTGCAGAAGCAGAAGGCTAGTTTTTTTTTCTTTTGGTCAGTTATATATCTATAAATCATAATGTAATTAGCTTTGGCCCCAAGGCTGTCTAATAAAATAAATGAGTCATAGCCCCCCACAGTGTGCAGTCTTTACATTTAGAGACACCATAAAAAGTGGGAGTTAATAGTAATACCTGTTTTTCTGTCTGTCAAGGGCTAATGCCTAAATGTGGGAGATGGAACAGCTGTAAGTGCAAAATGGTAGCTGTCTAAAAGCATTTTCCCTGACCTTCCTTAAAGCCAACTGATCATTATCATGGACCATGTTCCTAATGATGAATAAACGTAACTACTAGGTATAATTATATTCTTGTGTGAGAGGTGGAAAGTCTGGAGATTTATACTACCCCCTTGAGAAAATTCTTACTTTTTTGTCTCCTTTGCAGGACGTGTCAGAGTTAAAAGGAGATGACCCTCCCTAGGAGCTCCCCTAGTGAAATCAATGCTAGTGGGTTAGTATTAGCTAATACTAGCCAGGGGAATGCATTGCTATTTAGTCTAGACTGGAGAGGAGAGAGAAAATTAGCCAAAATGCCTTGACCTTCAGAAGTCCCCCAAACTGTGATGTCATAAAAATGAGTGAGAGATTGGTGACTAAGTTCCACTCAATTACAGTTACCTAGAGGGTGAACAGGTAGACTTTAACAGCAGTGTCAGCCCCCTGTTAAGCCTTAGGCTGGAGAGTGAAGAGCCTCCAGTCACATCAGCTGGCGTGAGATGTGTTGCTTTCTAAAGTTTAATTTTTAGGACTCAGCAGCTTCAAAGCATTTATTTTTTGTATATGGGGGGGGGGCAAGGTAAAATAAAATGATTAGGCAAAATATATCCATATCAAGGTCATATTAAAAGGCTGATTTTACCCAATGTTCTTCCCCATTCTATCCATCTAGTGAAATTTCTCTTAGCTCCTTTTCATTCTCAAGCCATTGTTTAAGTGCTCCTATGGTTTTGGCTTTCTGGATTACAGGGTGGCACAGAATGGGCGATAAATATTCTGCTCTGGAGATGAATTTCAAATATTGAGTCTTCCAGAAAATTTGAAATTTAGCCAGGTGTCTTTTCCCATTCCTACTTTTTATTCCTTATAATTTCTGAGAAACTTTCCTAGCAGACTTCTCAGACAGTGACAAACTGGATCCTCATTAAAACAAAGAAAGGTTAAGGGGAAAAAATAACCTATTTAAAATGAGGTAACTCACCAGTCTTTCAGCTGTAAATTGACAATAGGATTTATATAAATCCATAATTGTATCTCTTTTACCTGCAGTTAGGCTAGTTAATGATGAAAAAAGTATACAGCTGATCGTGTGGCTTTAATGAGGATTCTTTTTGCAGAGTTAAAAAAACCCACCAAATTAAATTCTGCCAATTTACTCCATTGCAAATTGAGCACCACCCTGTGAGAAAAAAAAAAGAGAGGGAAAAAAAAGAAACGAAAAAAATCATCAAGTAGCTTAAATCAGTTACAGCTAAATGTGTAAGTCAGCATGTGCTTTAGCCTTTAGTCATGAAGAATATATTAGATTTTAAAAATAAATGGCTTTCTGCTGAGTCTTCATTGCAATGGCTTTCTGACTTTTAATTAAATTTTCAGTACTTGTGGATGCTTCCTCATGTACCCTGGCCACAGAGCTCGAATTGCCTCCATCATTAACTGGAGTGGAAAACCCAATTGGAGATTATTAAGCTTGTTCATTTCTTTGTTATCAGTAGCTGGTGATGCTCTCTCCTTTTTCACTTGTTAAATAAGGATGGAGTTTTCTACCAGGATATTTTCCAAGAAGGAAATAAGCTCTTGTAAACAGAGCATGATTAGCCCTAATGCAGGAGCTTGTTAAATGTTCCTCATTATACATTTCTGGTCTGTTTCATCAGTGTTAAATGAACTTAATGTAAATTAATAAAAACAGGTTTGTATTATTTGTAACAGCATTGAAAGTAAAGAAGAAAACTGTAAGCAACACTGAACTCAGCGACTGATGCTGAAGTTTGCACTTGTTCCCGCTGTCCTTTCTATTCTATGGAACTGAATAAATTGTTCTGAAGATTTAATATTTAATCTTTTGGAAAGGAACACTACAGTTTAGGTTTTACATTAGAGGCTTTAGTTGCTCATTTGACGCTTTTCTGCAAACTTTATTTTTATTTCTTAGAAACTTCCCAGAAATAAGAGATTTATGAGAATTATGTATTATTGTAGGAACAAGTCTTCAACAAAGAAATTTGAACTTTCATAACAACCAGGGTCAAGAACAACATAATTTTGACTCTACATCTAATGGTTGGTTTTATATTCATATATGTTTTGATTTATAAAAATGAGTTCATTGCAGAAGCCTAAGGCATTTATAAATATATGATGTAAAATTCACATTGTTTTAAACAGTGACATACTTAAAATACAAGGCTTTTTCTCCTAATTAAGAAGAAGCCAAACTGAACAGACACTTAAACATGCACAGAAGGTCAAAAAGCTAAGGGCCACTAAGCTAAGTGATAAAATGATTTATCTCTGAGATGTGGAATTAGATGCCCATGGGCAGGTAAGGATAATTGGGGATCCCAACATTTAAAATTTCAGGACCTTCGTTAACTAAAGTCAAATGCACCTAAATTTCAGACTCCTTTAGATTATGTTGTCAGGAATGTGAGGCTGCAGTGACTTCAACTTTGTGGTTATTGATGGGGCTAGTGGAATGTTTGTATGTGATGGTCATGGTTCTTTGTTACCTCCATGAACACTGAATGCTCACACGGCCCAAGCTAGTGTCTAGAAATTTTGTGAAACCAAGGTAAAAGTTACCAAATTATGAAAAAATGCATCATGCACCTAAGGATATAGTCTTATTTTCTGGAGGAGTTTTCTGGAACTTAACTTTTTACTAAATATTTTGTAGCCCACAGACTCATAGTGAATATTAACCATTTGCATAACGTCAGTGGGAATGTGTTCTCAGAGAATGTCATTTTTTCCAGTCCGGAACAGGAAAACACAGATTGTAATCCACAAATATCACCCATGGCAGATACAACTAATTGTTCACAGAGCTCTTTCCTGCTCAACCTGAATTGGCCTCAGACTCCTTCTCAGCGCAATAATGTAGGCACACCCCACCAAAAGATTGCAGTTGTTACCTGAGATGAGGCTTTTTTGCCATCCCTATTCTAGCTTCCCTGGTAACTCAGTAAAGAATCTGCCTACAATGCAGGAGACCCAGGTTTGATCCCTGAGTTGGGAAGATCCCCTGGAGGACGGCATGGCAGCTCACTGCAGTATTCTTGCCTGGAGAATCCCATGGATAGAGCCTGCTGGGCTACAGTCCAAGCGGGTTACCAAGGGTCAGACATGACGGAGCAGCTAACACCACTCACATTCTGGTTAGTGAAACTTTGTATTACTTAGATTTAGTTAGAAATTTTTATTTAACTTTTGTGGCTGAAACATTTGGGACTGTTTTCTGCCTTAGTAGGGAATGGTAAACACATTTTAATTGTCATGGCATGATCCATTTTAATCTTCACTCTCTGGAGATTTTATTTTGATTCAGTGCCATCATTATGAAAATTAATTTTATTTTTATAATGAATTGTATATTTTGAAAGCATAGCAGATTAGACTGAAATTGCACTGGACTCAGAATACATAGTGGAAAATTTCTTTCTTCCTCCTTCCTTCTTTCTTTCCAACAAATCCTTGATTCCTTGGGACATGGCCAGATAACCGGGAAATAATTTAAGCTTTTCAGTGGCTTAGAGGAAAGGCCAAACATAGGCCTTCTCAAATGTCCAGTTGAAAATGTTTTTATCTGGCTTTATCACAGGGTTCACCACTTTGCACTTCAGCCTCCTGCTTTGTTGCTTTCTGTTTATCTTCTGCCCTGGTTCAACCTTGATCTTATCCTCTGATGTTTCCATGCTGGCTTCCTTGCTACTGGCTAGTTCCTTGTCCTGCTCCTTTGGCTGGACTGAGAGACATAGTTTTTCTCTTTACTCCCCGAGTAAAGCATTAAAAGTAGATTCTGATTTATTGATGAAGAACTTTTATTAAATTGGCTCTATTTAATGGTTTACTAAATATAGTAACTAAAAGAACAGCAAGCTGGAACTCATTTTTGCTGTTATGTAATAAGGACCAACCAGTACTTCTGTGTGTTTGAGTGTGAAGATCACAGGGAAAAGATTGGCCATCCCAGAATAACCTCAGAGAAATCAAATGTTACCTTAGTATAAAAAAATTAAGAGGTTTGACAGGTTGCCTACAGGTAGAGTAAATGTGGTAACAAAAAATGGCTCTAGATCACAAAGTCAACTTAAGGCACACACAAATGAGTAACAAAGTATTCTTAAAATTAGAAGAAAAGGAAATGAATTATATGTTTGTGAAATAGTATTAATTTAACAATAATACTAATAGTGATGATAAAACATAATAATTGAAGCCTTACTATGTGCTGACACTATTCCGAGAACTTTTTGTGTGTATTAACTCATTTCATAATCACAACAAGTCTATGGGATAACTAATCTTATTTTCCCCACTTGATGAACGAGAACATTGAACTGCATAGATAACGAGTGACTTGTTCTTTGTAGATAACTAGTGAATGCCAGAGCTGGGAATTAACTTCAGAGGATCTGACTCCAGAGTCCACATTTGGTATGTGCTCCCTGAAGCCAAAATCTGTGTTTTTCTCCTTGCGTTCTTAGGCTTAAGAAAGAATTTCTGGAGGTATAGTCACATCTTGAGCCAAGCTCTTTTGGCAGAAATAATAATGCTAGGAAGAGTAGGGGAAAGAGAGGTTTCCAGAGATTGATAGAAAGTGGGTGTATTACCCAAAGGGCTTCACTTTTATTAGTAAAGATACTAACCTCCAACAAGTCAAAAGAACCAGAAATTGGAGAAGGATCATCAAATCTCAGACTTCTGGATAAAATTAGACCTAAAGTTAATATTCTTCATATTAATTTCCCTTATTTCTTTTTTTTCCACCTTATTTCTTTTATGATTGTGTTGGGGTGAAGAAATGAGATCATTTGTTATTTATTGCATGATTTGAAAATATTCATAGGCATCGAAGGAGGTCCTATAGGACCAAAGCTTCAAGTTGGTGTTAATAAAGCAAAAAGCTGGCACAAGTCAAGATGAAGAGCTGGGTCAAAATCTACCATCTAGTTAGGAGAAAGTAGAACAAATGAAACTGGAAGGTGCATGTTGGTGGTCTAAACAAAGCTGATGATGGTGAGGATGATGGTGGGGCTCTGGGGCAAGGGAGATCTGGCCAACAGTTGCCACCTCGATCATCTGACAAAGCTGTTGATTGTGGCATACCCTAAAGTAGTTGCTTTTAAGAGCTTGTGTTTTGGATCGACTCTAAGAAGTTGCCTTTTAGAAATAGATTACTGTTATTTACACACTTCACAGAAACACAAAAGTCGCTCAGTCGTGTCTGACTCTTTGCGACCCCATGGATTGTAGCCCACCAGGCTCCTCAGTCCATGGGATTTTCCAGGCATGAATACTGGAGTGGGTTGCCGTCTCCTTCTCCAGGGGATCTTCCTGACCCAGGGATCGAACCCAGTCTCCCGCATTGTAGGCAGACAGTTTACTGCCTGAGCTACCAGGGAAGTCCATCAAAAACACAGAAGNTTCCTTGCTACTGGCTAGTTCCTTGTCCTGCTCCTTTGGCTGGACTGAGAGACATAGTTTTTCTCTTTACTCCCCGAGTAAAGCATTAAAAGTAGATTCTGATTTATTGATGAAGAACTTTTATTAAATTGGCTCTATTTAATGGTTTACTAAATATAGTAACTAAAAGAACAGCAAGCTGGAACTCATTTTTGCTGTTATGTAATAAGGACCAACCAGTACTTCTGTGTGTTTGAGTGTGAAGATCACAGGGAAAAGATTGGCCATCCCAGAATAACCTCAGAGAAGTCAAATGTTACCTTAGTATAAAAAAATTAAGAGGTTTGACAGGTTGCCTACAGGTAGAGTAAATGTGGTAACAAAAAATGGCTCTAGATCACAAAGTCAACTTAAGGCACACACAAATGAGTAACAAAGTATTCTTAAAATTAGAAGAAAAGGAAATGAATTATATGTTTGTGAAATAGTATTAATTTAACAATAATACTAATAGTGATGATAAAACATAATAATTGAAGCCTTACTATGTGCTGACACTATTCCGAGAACTTTTTGTGTGTATTAACTCATTTCATAATCACAACAAGTCTATGGGATAACTAATCTTATTTTCCCCACTTGATGAACGAGAACATTGAACTGCATAGATAACGAGTGACTTGTTCTTTGTAGATAACTAGTGAATGCCAGAGCTGGGAATTAACTTCAGAGGATCTGACTCCAGAGTCCACATTTGGTATGTGCTCCCTGAAGCCAAAATCTGTGTTTTTCTCCTTGCGTTCTTAGGCTTAAGAAAGAATTTCTGGAGGTATAGTCACATCTTGAGCCAAGCTCTTTTGGCAGAAATAATAATGCTAGGAAGAGTAGGGGAAAGAGAGGTTTCCAGAGATTGATAGAAAGTGGGTGTATTACCCAAAGGGCTTCACTTTTATTAGTAAAGATACTAACCTCCAACAAGTCAAAAGAACCAGAAATTGGAGAAGGATCATCAAATCTCAGACTTCTGGATAAAATTAGACCTAAAGTTAATATTCTTCATATTAATTTCCCTTATTTCTTTTTTTTCCACCTTATTTCTTTTATGATTGTGTTGGGGTGAAGAAATGAGATCATTTGTTATTTATTGCATGATTTGAAAATATTCATAGGCATCGAAGGAGGTCCTATAGGACCAAAGCTTCAAGTTGGTGTTAATAAAGCAAAAAGCTGGCACAAGTCAAGATGAAGAGCTGGGTCAAAATCTACCATCTAGTTAGGAGAAAGTAGAACAAATGAAACTGGAAGGTGCATGTTGGTGGTCTAAACAAAGCTGATGATGGTGAGGATGATGGTGGGGCTCTGGGGCAAGGGAGATCTGGCCAACAGTTGCCACCTCGATCATCTGACAAAGCTGTTGATTGTGGCATACCCTAAAGTAGTTGCTTTTAAGAGCTTGTGTTTTGGATCGACTCTAAGAAGTTGCCTTTTAGAAATAGATTACTGTTATTTACACACTTCACAGAAACACAAAAGTCGCTCAGTCGTGTCTGACTCTTTGCGACCCCATGGATTGTAGCCCACCAGGCTCCTCAGTCCATGGGATTTTCCAGGCATGAATACTGGAGTGGGTTGCCGTCTCCTTCTCCAGGGGATCTTCCTGACCCAGGGATCGAACCCAGTCTCCCGCATTGTAGGCAGACAGTTTACTGCCTGAGCTACCAGGGAAGTCCATCAAAAACACAGAAGAGTAGTAATAAGTTTCAAAAGGATGTCAGTTGAGATCATTTATAGATGAAATCTACTGAACATCTAACATATATGAGGTCTTGTGCAGAATCCTCAGATGAACACAGGGCTACTTAGAGGTAGATTTAAAAAATTATAGGCATTCATGTTTTCCTTTGTCCCTATTCATCCCTCCTCGTATTAGCAATGCTGATTTAGTTAAGGGATACTCAGAACAGTGCCATGAGCCATCCATTTCAGTTCAGTTCAGTTGCTCAGTTGTGTCTAACTCTTTGTGACCCCAGGTATGACCTGAATCAAATACCTTACGATTATACAGCCATCCATTTAATTTTCATTAAAACTCTGTCTTCTCTGCCACCTTTCAGGCAGGTACTGCGGTAGGTAGTGCTTAGGTTGGTGCTAATTTGCACAGTTAGAATATCATCTGTTCATCCTTCCACACATCAACTCTTTATCAAGTAAATGTACACAATGTGTTAGACTCTGAAAATATACAAAGATTTGAAAAAACTGATAAGGGAACTAAGAATTGCTAATTCTGACTTCTGAAATCTGCAATTTACTTCTGGGGAAACAAGAAAGCATAAGAAGAAACATTTCTTATTCATATGATCTCAGGAATATCCTAACAGGTAGTGCAATTTTTTCTAGAATGCTGATCTTGTTGAAAGTAATCCCTGTGACATATAGCAGAAGTGAGGATTGCCATGGAGGCTGTCGTGCTGGACTTCCTTTGTAGGATTCTTAGAAGACTTTTGAGTGGTTTTCATTCATGTTTGCCAATTTCACAGACTTTCTTAACATAAATTGAGAAAGCAGAGGGAAACTCTAAGTGCATTTTCTTGAGATAATTTTCTAAGAGGAGTTTTCTCAGAACCAGTTTGGCTCATGTGTCTCTCTAATAGGACAAAAGGCCTCCAACCCAACTATTCACCTCCTCCATCCTGCTCTTTCCTTTGTCCTGCAAAACAGCCTATGAGTAGATCAACTGGCTTAATTAGGAAGCTATGGTGGGAAAGAGTGTGGGCAGGAGGAGAAGGAGGCAACACAGGATGAGATGGTTGGATGGCAACACCGACTCAACGGACATCAGTTTGAGCAAACTCTGGGAGATAGTGGAGGACAGAGGAACCTGGTGTGCTGCAGTCTTTGGGGTCACAAAGAGTCAGACATGACTTAGTGATTGCACAACAACATGCAATAGCAATAAGATGTAATAATAATAACTTGTTTAGTCACTAAGTTGTGTCCAGCTCTTTTGTGACCCCCATGGACTGTCTGCCAGGCTCCTCTGTCCATGGGATTTCCCAGGCAGTAATACTGGAGTGGATTGCCGTTTCCTTCTCAGGGGATCTTCCCGAGCTAGGGATTGAGCCTGTGTCTCTTGCACTGCGAGCAGATTCTTTACTACAGAGCTACCAGGGAAGACACTAGTAGTAGCTACAACTTATTTAATACCCAATTTGTAACAGTAGGTTACCCATGTGTACCATTTCTTTTAGTTCTTATGGCAACTCTGCAGGGCAGGTACAATCCCTATTAGGTGGTTGAGGAAAGTTAAGTGATATTAGCCATTCAACCAGTAAGAGGAAGAGCTGAGGTTCATCAAAAATGTCTGCCTATTGTAAAGCCAATGCTTTCAACACTTCACCATCCTGCTTCCCTGTCTTACCTTCTGTTAAAAATTTTGTGTCCCCTACTTCATGCCAGAAACAGTGGACATTGTTTATAACATTGCCATGTTATAAAGTTAAATACTTCGAGGGGCCATTCAGCCCCACTTGGGGCTGAACACTAAGAACCAGCGCTTTGGGTACAGGCTTAAAAATTAGGCAAGTGGGTTGGCTGGATGGGCTTTAAGGCCCCGGAACTCTTGGCTGAGCAAGGTGCTCCTTCCTGTCGGAACACGTTTCCATAGAGCCCTGCAGCCTGCAAGCTGGTAGCACCTCCTCCTGCTTCTGCCTCCTAGTGGGCTGTCTGAGGGAGGCTATACATATGTATTAAGTTATTAAGCGGTGGTATGGGTTCTCACAAGTTCAAACACAAAGCATGCTGTGTCTCTGCTGGAGCATCTCCAGGAGGGCCTGGATTAATAGAAATGCAAATGGAGCATCTGCACAAGGCCGTATGATTAGAGCCTCCCCCTCACACCTCAAAGTCAAGAGCAGAAAAACACTGCATGTGAAATACAACAAAAAATGGTGAGATAATATGCAAAGTCTGTTACCCATTTCAACAGCAGTCAGCAAAACATTTCTACTCACACCGCTCAGAACAATTTTGCCCTAACTTTATTATGTAAGCTAACATTTTTCATTGGGATAAACTTGCCATTGGTCTGTTGAGTCTCTACTGACTCCTTTGATGCTTAAGACTCTGCACACCCTTATCAGGCCCACTCTAGAAAGATGCTGTTAAAAGGAGAAGTGGGGCTTTCGTTTTTTGTTTTTCCCACCTCTGCTCTCTTCATTTCTCTGGGGTAGAAGCACGATGGTCAAAGAAGCAACTAGCCTAGAGTTTACTTTTTCGACTTTAGGAAAGAGGATCTCAACCGGCCAGGGCCGCCTTCCAGCTTGGTCTGGTGTGAGTCACAGCCTTCCCCAGGTTGGCTTGGACTATGGGATCAAGTTGCAGGTTTCCTCTCCATTTGACTTAGACGATGTCAATCACTTTTGCAAAGGTACTTTTAATTCTGTGCCTTGGCACATAGCACTCTGTGACTTCTCAGGGCAGGGACCAAATCCCGGCCCCAGCAGTGTTCTGATAGGTGTGTGGGATGATCAGATGCATGAATGAATGAAAGGAAAAAGAGGCTGCTTGCACCCTGGCGCATGCCGGCGTGGGCAGGAGGGGATCTGTGTGAGGGAGTGTGAATGATTTAGTGTGGCCATCCCATTGGAGAGATAGCTCGAGCTTGCCTGTAACTTTCCCTTGTCTCTTTTTGGCTAGTGTTTTCCTTCTCTAAACCCATCCTGCCTCTTTGATTTAGTTAGTTAATTTGGCCAATGTTTGCCTGCTTGACTTTATAAAAAATACTCTTTCTCTGGTCGTGACTCTGCTGGGTTATGTAAATGAGTGAAGGATTGCTGCTTTTTCCTGCCCCAGAGTAACAGGGGCCACCTGTGTGGCTGGGAGGGAGTCATGTCTGGGGTGTTTGGGGGTTCTCTATATTGAGGCAGCTTCATGGTTTGAGTGACTGCTGAGCTGCTGGAGATATGATTGAGAGGCCCATCAGAACAGTTGTATTTCTGAAGAACATCATTCATTAAAAGACATTACTCATGAAGTGTGGCAGTAGATTTTTCTACCTTCATACAAGGCATTCATACAAGGTATCCCATCTACTGACTTTTTAAATTTAATTTCATTTATTTTATAATTTAATATGAATATAAATTTATAAATAATAAATATTAAATATTTTATATTGGAGCATAGTTAGTTAACAATTGTTGCCTTAGTTTCAGGTTTACAGCAAAGTGATTCAGTTATACATATACACGTAGCTAGTCTATTTCACATTTTTTCCCTGTTTAGGTTATTGCAGAATATTGAGCACCTTACTGTAGTGATGCCCAGCACCACCCTACTTCTCACCCAGGCTAAGGTATCTTCTTCTGGCCTCTGGCTCTTCCCACCATTCAGTTAGACACATACATACTTCTTCCAGTTTCATCCTGCTATACTTACCTCTGGGTGCTCCTCAGCTAAACGTCTTCAACAACTTCCCGTTGCCTAATAAATAAATTGTAAACTTCTTATTCTGACGTTCAAGGCCCTCCAGGATCTGGCCCCAGTCTGCATTCTTCACCACTTAAAATCGCCTGTGTGCCATTCACACCATGCAATGCATCCCTCTCACAATTCCCTCTCACTGGAAACCCCTTACCACCCTTCATGTCACTTAAAATGAAGCCCCTTCCCAGTCCCATCGTTCAGGAAGTGTCTTAGCTGTCACCTTCTGTTTGAAGCTTACCCAGATGCAACCCACCAATCTCTTTGTGGGATTGCCCAGCACACTTTGTCCCTCCTTTTGCCCAGTGTCCTGATTTCCCTAGTCTTCCAGGTGATGCTTGTCCCTTGGGTATGCAGGCGACAGATATTTGTTGAACAAGTGGGAGAATGTTGAGTGACTGGGTACCTCTGTCTTGTCTCCCCTTAGAATTTGCGAGATTCCTGAGGGGGCAACAGTGTGATATAGCAGAAGGCATTGGGGCTTAGGGGTCAGAGAGACCTAGTGGGGAGCTTCTCGCCTGTTTATCACCTGGGGGCCCCAGATGAGCTACCCAGCTTTTCTCCACCCCACTTCTATCAATACCTGTTGAATGCATGAACTTTTGTGGATTCTGCATTCATTTGCATTTACTGTACTCCCTGGAAATGTTGAGAAGCAAAGCACTGCTTGTCTTACAGATACAGAACATTTTCTTCACATATAAATCATGGCATGAACTGACATCATAATATACACCACACACCTAGTAAGATGTCACTTGAAAAATAATGAGGCAGGTAAGTATTACATGATCACATTAGCATCTACCCCTTTGACAGCTAACTCTGAACAATGGAAACCATCTGCTTGCTTTTAAAGACGGTACGTTTTGGTAGTTTAACGAATTTGGTTACCTGGTAATGGAAATGACACAGTGCTACTAATACAAACATCTGTGATGAGGAATCTCTTGGAAAAAGATAGAGAAGGAGGGAAAAGTTTCCACAGTGATTGCTTGCATCTGCAATCCTAAATCTAATTTAGTATTAGTGCTCCTGACAGGAAAAGAAATTTCAGGGCAGTTACTCACACTTTTGAAGGTTTTATTTGGTTTAACCTCAGAAATAACTGTACTGATGGTGCTGAGTGCTCTCAGATGTGGGTTTTCTCTCTGAAATAATGGACTCTTGAGTTTCTTCTCTTCCTAAAATTAGGTCTGAGGTGCTGTCGAGGCTTCTTGACGAGTGGCTTTAACTACTGTGTGATGTTATAACATAAAAAAAAAAAAA
>SJYA01000454.1:205978-293007 GCA_006410615.1 Neotragus moschatus | reverse complement strand
GAAGCTCACGGTTCACGTCTTGCTGAAGCCTGGCTTGGAGAGGGGCATGTTAATGTGATGCACATTGCGTAACAACTAGGACGGAGGCATTGTAAGTACTCTGGATGTTAGCTTCACACTTTAGAGTCATTCAGCTTTGAGGAACGCTTATGATCTTGGGTTCTGGTATGGGGAGGCCTGGATTTAGAGCCAGCCTGCACTTCTACCGCTGTTTGACATGGAACAAATTGCTTCACTTCTCCACGTCTCAGTCTCTTCGTTTGTAAAGTAAGGAAGAAACAGCAGCCGTCTCACAGAATTGTTTCGAGGATAAATGCTATGATGTTTGTGAAGCCCTGACCTTATGTCTATCACACAATGAACATTCAGCAAATATTAGCTCTGTAGGCTTGCGTCAGATGTGGACACTTCTTATCCTTCTTTTGTGTCTTCCTTGACCCAGTTTGCAATGCTCAAAGTATTAGAGAGCTTGTAGAAAAGATGTAAGACTTATTTTCTACTTTTTTCCTTTAAATATTTCAGGAAACTGACCTTTGCAAGATTCATGCCAAATGCAAAGCAGTTCAAAGGCTTATAAATGCTGGCTTTTTTGGTGGCCCTGCCTTTCAGAAAATACTATAGGTACATGAGACATGAAGGCAATGTGATAATAATTCTCTGTGTCATAAGTGTCTCATTGCGTGTTATGCTTAGCTTTCTATTGGTGACTTTAATTTTAACAAATTTGTTTCATCTCTCTTGTTCTGTTCCTGCTGGCTATGGTCCACGTTTAAATTCTAGGTACATAAATGGAATAAAAAAAAAATCGTAGATCTTGGTTGAAAAGAACTTGAAAAGTTGCTGATTTCTGTTACAAGTGGCAGCTTGTTCTTCGGTCGTATTTTGGGTATAGTCTAGTAGTTCTGTAAAGTTCTTATGGGAGAAGTGTTGAGAAGGCATTATATGAAGAAAAGAAAGTGATTACAAATGTAGTATCATAAGAAAGTCCTCAAAAGCTTTTTGAAGGAGTGGAAAAAGAAGACAACAGATGAAAATAAATTAAAGGAAGAATAACATGTTTGAAAAATTGGACTATGTAAGAAAAATTAGACTATCTAATTGAAACAGATATCTGAATTAGATTGCAACAGGAAAATTTCTGGAGATATTAAGAATGAAATTCATAATGCTATCAAGTTTTATAAAGCATATTTTTAAAATATCTTAAGCAGTTTCTGCCTCTAGAATGCCCAGAAAAAGTTCTCTCCTTCTAAGGAGCTGTTAAGTTGTGAATATTATGATCAAGACTTAGTTTCTGTAATTACTGTATATAGGGACTCTTAATTTTATCTCGACTTTTTTTTTCTAAGTAAAAGATTAGTCTGCAAGCTGTGAGGGTTATAATACTAAATAATCATGATATTGTTCAAGATATTCAGCCATGGAAAAACCCAGTAATGATACTGAATGGACTGAGAAAAAATGAGCTACATTCATATTTTTTTATTTCAAGTACCAAAGTTGGATAGTTGAGAAATTAGCCTATTTATTTTATGTTTCTGGAAAAAGGAAAAATGAAAGCAAGCTTCACTTTAGTCTCTGCAGTCAGATATAGCGAGATGAAATGCCAAATTAACAGACCACACTGGCAGCTGTAAACAAGCTAATCCTTTTATTTATTAGAGCAATAGAACATGCATAATACCTTGGACTCTTGTTACCTATAGAGAATTGCTCAGTTATCACAAGATAGAGGCAATACTAGTTGAGGAACATTTGTGGACTAAATTTCACGTGCAGGAAAGAAGACAATAATGTATTAGAATATTAGTAATGTTATTGAAGAGTCTGTTGGCCTGGGCCCGTCACATTATTCTCTATTAAGTAACTACTTTAGATGCAGCAGGTGACCTTGTAACCAATTCAACTATTCCAACGTAGAAGCTTTCCTAATGATAGCTGGGACTACTAGTTTGGGGGAATGCTCAAGGAAGAAAATGAGGTCATAATCAAGGAATAGTGCAGGCAATGCTCTGTAATACAAGCCATTGATAGAATAAGACCAGATCACTAGAGGTGACGATTTTAAAAGTATATATTTTAAACAAGGAGGGTATAAATACAGCTATATCTTTCAGAAATAGCCATATAACTAATTTAATCCTACACACTTCTTTCAAATGCAGGTGAAAATTCAGGATTTAAGTCACCCGAGTGAGCAATATTCTTGTGAATCAACATCACAAAGTGGATATTTCAGTGGGTCTTATGTAACGTAGCAAATGTTAGAGAATTTATAGCAACTATGACTCATTGTCAGTTTTTGAGACCCTGTCCTCATCTTTCACATACATGGTGTTTGGAAGTACCTCAGAGCTCATCAACTGGATAAATATGTGGGCAAAACTGAGGCCCAATCTAAAGTGACTTACTCATAAATAGAAGTTAATTAAGTCTTCCCATTGACTCTACTACTACTTCTACTAAGTCGCTTCAGTTGTGTCCGACTCTGTGCGACCCCATAGATGGCAGTCCACCAGGCTCCCCCGTCCCTGGGATTCTCCAGGCAAGAACACTGGAGTGGGTTGCCATTTCCTTCTCCAGTGCATGAAAGTGAAAAGTGAAAGTGAAGTCGCTCAGTCGTGTCGAACTCTTAGCCACCCCATGGACTGCAGCCCACCAGGTTCCTCCGTCCATGGGATTTCCCAGGCAAGAGTACTGGAATGGGGTGCCCATTGACTCTGGAGACCCTAAATAGCTCCAGCCTTTGGAAGCTAGATTCCAGGTGTTGGGAGCAGAGATAAGGAAGTAAACAAGCTCTTTTCATTCTTCAGTAACAAGATCATTTCTCCTTTCACTTACCTGTAGACAAGCAGGATTTCTGTTTTGATTGCCAAGGCTCTGTCACTACCTATACCTGGAAGAGACATTTTCTTGTCTGTGCAATAGATAATCAGTTTCTGTCATTTATTTCTTGTAAATGGCAACCCACTCCAGTGTTCTTGCCTGGAGAATCCCAGGGAGCCTGGTGGGCTGCCATCTATGGGGTCGCACAGAGTTGGACACGACTGACGCAATGCAGCAGCAGCAGCAGCAGCAGTCGACCTTTAGATATTCCACTCTGACCCCCGCCCCCATTGTTACAGATGAGAAAATTGGGACTAGAAGTCACACAGTTAGTAAAGGGTTAAGTAGACTGAGATTTGAACCCAGATCTCTTGACCCTAAAGCCACTAGTCTTCCCTGCCCCATCCCACTGCACCCTCAGTCTTTGCAGTGTCCCTTTTAGGGATATTTGCATTTATGCTGTAGAATGTAAGGTTTTCATTCAGTGTCATGCTATGTGCTAAATCTCATCAGTAGTGTCTAACTCTGTGCAACCCTATGGACTGTAGCCCACCAGGCTCCTCTGTCTGGGATTCTCCAGGCAAGAATACTGGAGTGGGTTGCCATGCCCTCCTCCAGGGGAATCTTCCTGACTCAGGGATGGAACTCCTGTCTCTCATGTCTCCTCATTGGCAGGTGGGTTCTTTACCACGAATGCCCCCTGTGAAGCCCTTTGACTCATGTTAGAAGACTTTTTAGCACTGCCGAGTAGATGGTTGGGTGTATTGGTGACATGGTGAACCCCTTCCGGCCTTCCTGAAATCATGTACTTTATTCCCTGGGTAACAGGTTGGCAAGAATACACAGAAGAACTATACAAAAAACATCTTCACAACCCAGATAATCATGATGGTATGATCATTCACCTAGAGCCAGACATCCTGGAATGTGAAGTCAAGTGGGCCTTGGGAAGCATCACTACAAACAAAGCTAGTGGAGGTGATGGAATTCCAGTTGAGCTATTTCAAATCCTGAAAGATGATGCTGTGAAAGTGCTGCACTCAATATGCCAGCAAATTTGGAAAACTCAGCAGTGACCATAGGACTGGAAAAGGTCAGTTTTCATTCCTATCCCAAGGAAAGGAAATGCCAAAGAATGCTCATACTATCACACAGTTGCACTCATCTCACTCGCTAGTAAAGTAATGTTCAAAATTCTCCAAGCCAGGCTTCAACAGTATGTGAACTGTAAGCTTCCAGATGTTCAAACTGGTTTTAGAAAAGGCAGAGGAACCAGAGATCAAATTGCTAACATCCATTGGATTATCAAAAAATCTAGAGAGTTCTAGAAAAACACCTATTTATGCTTAATTAACTATGCCAAAGCCTTTGACTGTGTGGATCACAACAAACTCTGGAAAATTCTTAAGGAGATGGGAATACCAGACCACCTGACCTGCTTCTCGAGAAATCTGTATGCAGGTCAGGAAGCAACAGTTAGAACTGGACATGGAACAACAGACTGGATCCAAGTAGGAAAAGGTGTCCATCAAGGCTGTATATTGTCACCCTGCCTATTTAACTTATATGCAGAGTACATCATGAGAAATGCTTAGCTGGATGAAGCACAAGCTGGAATCAAGACTGTCGGGAGAAATATGAATAACCTCAGATATGCAGATAACACCACCCTTATGGCAGAAAGTGAAGAAGAGCTAAAGAGCTTCTTGATGAAAGTGAAAGAGGAGAGTGAAAAAGTTGGCTTAAAACTCAACGTTCAGAAAACTAAGATCATGGCATCTGATCCCATCAGTTCATGGCAAATAGATGGGGAGATAGTGGAAACAGTGACAGACTTAAATTTTTGGGCTCCAGAATCGCTGCAGATGGTGATTGCAGCCATGAAATTAAAAGAGACTTATTCCTTGAAAGAAAAATTATGACCAACCTAGACAGCATATTAAAAAGCAGAGACATTACTTTGCCAACAAAGGTCCATCTAGTCAAGGCTATGGTTTTTCCAGTAGTCATGTATGGATGTGAGAGTTGGACTATAAAGAAAGCTGAGTGCCGAAGAATTGATGCTTTTGAACTGTGGTGTTGGAGAAGACTCTTGAGAGTCCCTGCAAGGAGATCCAACCAGTCCATCCTAAAGGAAGTCAGTCCTGAATATTCATTAGAGGGACTGATGCTGAATCTGAAACCCCAATATTTTGCCCACCTGATGTGAAGAACTGATTCATTTGAAAAGACCCTGATGCTGGGAAAGATTGAAGGTGGGAGGAGAAAGGGATGACAGAGGATGAGATGGTTGGATGGCATCACTGACTCAGTGGACATGAATTTGAGTAAACTCCAGGAGTTGGTGATGGACAGGAAGGCCTGGCATGCTGCAGTCCATGGGGTCGCAGAGTCGGACATGACTGAGCAACTGAACTGAACTGAACTGAACAGATTGGTTCTATCCCCAGAATTTGAGCTATGATGTAGTGTCATCATAAGGTTTTTAAACTGAGCCGGTGAGGTGCAGAAAGGAAAAAAAAAAGAACTAACTTCTCAGTCTCCATTTTATGAGGAGGAAACCAAAGGTTAGGTAGAAGTTCACAGTTAAGGCAAAAGCTCAGATTTTGGCCTTTCCATCTGTGTCTTTTCCAGCAAACCCTGAAACCATCATCTAGTTTATCTAAAACCAGGAAACTTCATTTGCTATTCCAGAAAACCCCCAGCTAAGCCCAGCTCACTGTGTGGTTAACAAGGAAAATTCTTTAAAATGGCTTTTTTTTTTTTCTTGCTTAGTGTTGCTGGCATCAAGTATAGTTATTTATATGGTTTTCGTTTGCTACTTGATTTATTTTAGAGACTGACACTTTTACAAGCTGACATCTCAGCATACAGACACTCCTTTTTTTTTTTTTTTAAACTCCACTGAATGCAGTTGATGGCACTTACTTGATGCCATGCCGAGCAGAACCTAGTTAAAGGTTTCTCTTTGTGCTGCGATCCATCACTCCTTTTACAGTTCTTCATCTGGAACAGTGTAAACTGCCTCCTAATTTTGGCATCTGCTATCTGCCTTTCTGGCTGCTCCCTGTTGCTTCCTGACATCGCTCTGTCAGGTAGACACTTGAGGATTTCATTGCCACCTAGGTGTGCAGCAAATTCAGAATTATTTTACAGTTTTTTTTTTTTAAAGCTCCTGTTGAGATCATTGTGATGGATGAGTGATTAATAGGAGATTCAGTATTGAAATGGAAAATTGATCAGCTGCTGTCAGTGGTTATTCATTTATTTATTTCTACCATTTGAAGAATATTTACTGTAAGGCATCCAAAGATTTAGAGAAAGATAGAGTATCACTTCCCTCAAGGAAGTCTCAGTGTAGTCAACAATTGTAGGATCATCTGATTGCTAACACTTTGGAGCAGATCGGCNGAAATGGAAAATTGATCAGCTGCTGTCAGTGGTTATTCATTTATTTATTTCTACCATTTGAAGAATATTTACTGTAAGGCATCCAAAGATTTAGAGAAAGATAGAGTATCACTTCCCTCAAGGAAGTCTCAGTGTAGTCAACAATTGTAGGATCATCTGATTGCTAACACTTTGGAGCAGATCGGCTTGCCTCCCAACTTTTTCATTTTTGCTGCTTCTATCTTTCTTTCTGTGTCTTTTTCCTAGAGCCATGCAGAGTGCCCTGTGCTGGGGCCCTGTTTTTGTGGCTTTTCTAGTGTCCTATTTAGCATTATAATGTAGGTGTCCTCTGCACCTTTCTCTTGGGGTTTTGTTCTCTCCTTTTATACAACTGAGTAATCTGTTATACCCATCCAGTGTGTTCATGCTGTAGCCTTCCTGGGATGAGATGTCACTTTGGGGACAGAGTTTTCCAGGTGCCATGGACATTTGGGTGGGCATTTGTTAGGTCAGTAATTCCTTAGTTTGCTTTCTCAGAGTCTGAAATAATGAATGCTTAAATGAATGTTTAAAGATGGTAAAATAATTTCTCTCCTAATGTGAACGTTTGAGCTGGTAGCTGTCCAGGGGAGAAGGACAGCTTTTTCTCTGGAGATAATAACACCTCGATTCTTTCTATCATACTGTACTGCTGTTCCCTGGGTGCTGACCTTGTTCCCAAGGCAGGCTCACTGCTGTCAGATCAGGGTCTCATCCCAAAAGGAGTAGGAAAGAGGACATGGAGGGTAAGCAGTTTCCTTGTAAGAGCGTTACCTGGATGTTGTATAAACTGCTTTTGCTTGAATCTTACTGGCTAGAATTAACTAAAAGGCCATACCTATGTTAATGGAATGCTGGCAAATCTTATACCTAACTAAAACACAAAGGGGGTTTCTATGGAGGAAAAGAAGAGGAGAGTGGGTATTTGGGAAAATCAGCTCTCTCTGCCTCAGTGTATGCGTAGAATCTTTTGTAAGAGAAGGACCGTGTGAACTATCTGAAGTCACAGATGATTAAAGCAGAAAGAAACAATGTTTCTAAGTGTAGTACATCATTGCAAGTAGTACATCTACTACTACATCAGTGATGTAGTACATCATTGAAAATTATGTTTCAGCTGGCTGTTGAAATGTTACTTGAATTTCTTTTCCCAGTGTTTTCTGAGGAATACATGGACATTAAAGACATCTATTCCAGATGAAATTGGTACACTAACTCGTTAATTGCAGCACATCTGACATTTTTTATTATTCCCTTTGTAGCATTTGAATTTATCAGCATATGTCTGGTTGGGCATCTCTGGTCAGCCCTGGAGAAGCTGTTTTCATACTAATGATGACTGCTTGCAACCCTTCTATGGATCCCATTTTGAACCAAAACAAAGTCTTTCTATACTCAGCCATTAAAAAGAATACATTTGAATCAGTTCTAATGAGATGGATGAAACTGGAGCCGATTANGAAGAGACTTAGCAGCAGCAGCAGCAGTTTGCTATTTACTTTTTAGTTCTGATTATCTTGAGTATATGTAGTTAAATCAAAAGGTTTTTATTTTGTGATTTCTTTTACTGTCTTAATCATTCTGTCTCTAAAACTTTGATATCTGATCCTATTTCTTTATCTTTTGATAGATTACTTTTAAAAACAGCTGAACTTTTAAAATTCAACTGGAATTTAAGTGGGTACATGAGACAAGATAATGACTAAATTGGTTTCTTTTCCTGATGGATAATAGCTCTGTTTATCAAGACAGTATTCCTCTCCTCTACTGACTTTTGACTTTTTCTTCCATCATATATCATATATTCACATGATTTATTTCTGAGCTATTTTGTTATTGACTTTTCAGTCTATTCTTATGCTATAATCATGCCTTTTAATTAGTATTAGTAATTGGTAATAATTAGAACCCAGGTGTCCTTCATTGTAGGCGGATTCTTTACCAGCTGAGCCACCAGGGAAACCCATGAAAGTGTTAGTCACTCAGTCATGTCCAACTCTTTTCCACCATATGGACTGTAGCCCACCAGTCTCCTCTGTCCATGGAATTCTCCAGGCAAGAATACTGGAGTGGTTTGCCAGTTCCTTCTCTAGGGGATCTTCCCAACCCAGGGATCAAACCCGGGTCTCCTGGATCACAGGCAGATTCTTTACCATTTGAGCCTAAAGGTCTAGATGTAATAATTAGAATCCAGTAGGACTAGCACTTCACCAAAAAATGAGGATTCTTTGGTATTGAGATAGCAAGTAAGGCTTTAAATTATAATTTTATTATTAACTTATGAAATGGCATCTTATAAATCTATTGCCTTTAAATATATATGCAGGTTCTAAAGTATATAAAAAACATATTCATTCAGATTTAGACTATATTTGAAGAATTGCTTTTCTGTTTATTTCAAAACTTCTCAAAATTATATCCAGTACATATACGTCCATGCCATGAAACCTGGTTTAGAGAAATCTTCTCTGTTCTAAAAATAAGCTGCCATTAAACCCAGGCACAAAACAAAGCAGAGAAGATTAAAAATGGAAAATGCTACCACTTTATACTCAAGTATTATTAAGGCAATTATGGACATCCTTGGGCAATAAATAAGATCATGCTTCTCTCTTGCCCTCTTTTCCCAGTCCCTTCCCCCTTTAAAAAATACCTTTAAGCATAATTAAAGAAATTTTGCATGATGCATTTTATTCAAGGTATCAATTATATATCATCCCAACAGTCATGATTCCATCAATTACTGTGAATTGAGAATGTAGATCTCTCTCACTTAATATCATCCTTGTGTCCCTGCTCTGTTATACATGTTACAGGAGACGTAAACAATCTGTTTTATTCTAAAAGCACAAGCTGCTCTGGATTGATTACTCTGTCTACCAGAATTTAGCTGCTTTCAAATAAGGATATTTAGTCAGATATAATCTATGCAGCTTTTTTTTCCCATTCTAAGAATTAGCATTTAATCTCTGTTTAGCTGAAATTTAGTTAGCAATGTCGACACCTCTGCATTTTAACACTGGGATTTCTTTGTGGGACACAATTCCTTTCAATCAACTTAATATCCCATCTTGGTCTCTAAGGGACAATAATTGAGTTTAGGCTAGTTTTAAATAGCGATAAGGACAGGGAACACAGATGGGTATTTCATTGATTAACACTAACCCTGCCCTAAGGCCCCAGTGTCAGGCATTAGATTAGGACATTACGAGGAGAATGACAGAGTTTTGGTACTTTATTCCTCTCAATAACATTCTTTCACATATTAAGTTTATCCCCCCCTAGGTAGCTACTTTATCATGCAGAAGGCCTTAATCCACTGATGTGACTCTCTCTGCTCTCACTTTGATGCAGCGTCTGTTTACAAGAGTAATGCGGCCTGTGTAAGACAAAGTACTCAGGACAAGGACAACTGAATAAGGCTTTCAGATGCACAGTGATCCGACCTAAAAACAAAACAAAGCAAAACCCACACCGCTCACAAACACACATACAAACACGGAGGCAAACCCACAAGCACAGGCACGCCTGCACGTACAAACGCCAACAAAACTGAGGCTTTTTTGGAAATGCAATTACGGTGCTTGCATCCTGAAGAATCAGACATTAGGATTTCATCAAGAAGACCCTACGTTACTGATCTCCTTGTTTGGCACTTTATCTTTTCTTCACCTTTGACCTTTCTTTCAGGCTCTCTTCAAGGCGTCCTGAACGTAAGCCCTTGTGGTGTTCTTTTAGAAGTAGGATTGCTGCCATCCCCTCGGGTGAATTGAAGCAGCTGCCGGAATCAGTGACAAGGTTGGGTCCAGACTTGGTATCCCGGCTGGGAAAGAGATTATGGGTCAGTCCCCAGTGCTAGGATACAAAAGATTCAAGCAGTTCAGGATTTTTTGGATATCCGAAAAAGATTTCATGAAATTTGTAAAGATCTAACAGTGCATCGCAGATTTCATGTGGTCTAAACAGCTTATACGAAGTCAAACACCCGGCAGTCAGTAAATGGTGTTTTCACAGCTATGCAGTTTTTCCAAGATTGAACAGGCCTGAAATAGTTTAATTCCACCAAATTGTGTGGTTGCTGGAAGAAGCCGGTGGTGGTCTTTTACATTTAGCTGCTTTAATTGTTAATGGGCATCCTAAGTTTAGAGCACCCCCTGTTTATATGCTCATCTTAGTAAATTTAGAAAATCAGGCAGTGACTTTATTCTTCAAAGCACTAGTAAGTTATAAGATTAGATATGATAGGAAGTATAAATTCTGTAGGAAATAAATTTATTTAAATAAAAATTTATTTAAATGAAATATTTTCCCCATAAGAGGAATAAAATGTACCTTAAAAGACTTCTATTTTATCTTTTGTCATCATCTCATCTCTCACCAAAGTCTCAAGAGAAAATCTTTGAGATTTACCTAAGGTTGAAAAATTTTTTTTTTTTTAAATTGTAATATTCTTACCTAAATGTAATTGTGAAGAGATGTATTGTAATTCCATGTTGAATTTGTACGTTTCTGATTATCCCAAATACAATCTGTCAAAATCTTCAGCATTTTGAAGGGAGAAAATTAAGCATATTTATTACTCATGCCTTTCTCTTTCTTTTCCTTCATCTACTTTTCCTCCAGAAAATTTTAATAGAAATCCACAAAATGATTGATACTGTGATCCCTGTGTATTAAAGACAGTAAATAATAAATAAGCAAAAAGCAGGAAAGATTTATTTTTAAAAGACAGAATATTTGGCATGATCTGCACATTCACAACAGACTGTTGAAATGGCCAAACAAGTCCTCTGGCGTTGACTATTGCTGCAGTCAGGGCAGCAAACATTACCCCTACTTTCACAGTGTATCATTGCTGTCCTAAAATTGCCTCCTTAAGGACGGTGGCATGTTGTTTTTTTTTTTTCCTCTTCAGAGCTGATAGTATGTTCTGGAGGTCAACACTGATGATTCATACTTATTTTTCAATTAGTTGGAACCATGCTAACTCATGTTTGGATCAAGTCTACAAAAATCCACTGAGGACACAGCGTTAGCATAGTGTACAGAGCACCGACTCTGGAGCTTCCTACCAAGAATACCTCTTCATCTAGGCCAGGACATGCATCAGTTCAGAGTTTACAAAGCTACCAGAGATATTAAAGATTCTCTGGTTTTGTGGTTCCTAAATTTTCATCAAATTTTCACCTCTTTTATTATTATATCTTTATGGTACACATATTTTGAAAGATTTGAAATATGTAACTTATGAGTTTGGTTTCCTTTTGGCTAAAAAAGAACTGCAGTTCATTCAGGAACAGTCATCTGTTTGGGATGTTGATTCTTGGAGATTTTCGTGATCCCATTTTGGGTACCTGTGATCTCAGGTGACCTTGTTGTATCCATGAAGGATTTGCACTTACCTAGGGCCCTCCTCCCCCCACCGCCTTCCACTCAAGATCACAGAGTTTGTTTGAAGCAGAATAGAAACTGGGCTCTGGATAGAAATGAATTGTCTAGTAAATCTAATCAAAGTTTTTCAGAGAACAGGTAAAAAATGTGATGGTTTTTCACCTTGGGACAAGTGGAATCCATCTAAAGGCAAATGTATTTTTATATACAATTAGTCTTTTATTTCAGATGCTGTTTGGGAAACTCCTAATGACTAAATTCTCACACCAACAATCACAACAAAGAAAAGCATTGTGTACTCTTTAACACACTCTCATAAGAGTTTCATCATTATGAAGAGTGGCTATTAGGACATTCATATGAGTCTGACCTGAGTTAGCAAAAGCCAGGAAAATTGATTAGAGAGGAAAATTTGACCTCACATTTTGTGTTCCCACGGGGGCTTCCTGGAGCCTCGGGGCAGCCCAAAGCTGACATGTGGCTCATCTCTGATACTCTGACATGATTTTGAAATAAAATGAGGTGGATGCTGAAGCTCAATCCTTCCAAAAAAAAAAAAAAAAGAAATCACAGAGTGTCCCTTTAGTCCATTCAAGTTCCCACCTAAGCTCATGCTTTCATGTCATTTGAGTCCTAAAAGAAAGCTACTGTATAATGAGGCAAAACTCTGTTGACTTGAATTCCTAGGTTAGATTTTTTTTTTTCTCTGAAGTAATAATTTGCTCATCTTGTGCTGGTGGATTTGGTCTCTTGCATTTTCTGAACATCCAGGAAAAGTTAGCTCAAGTTTTGCTCCCTCTGCCATTAACAGATGGCACGCAGATCTAAGCATAAGCTGTGGCTCCCGGGCCACAGGCAAAGGGTGAGGGCCGCTCCCCTGTGGACACCCTCAAAAGGCCCTAAGCTTGAGTAGCATAAATGAAAAGGTCTAGTGCTGGTGTTAATTACGCAGAAACCACACAGAAAGTGTTGGCTGGTACTGAGTGGAGAGGTTGGGCATCTCTTCTTCCCCAGATAAAAGGCTTGATATGAAAACATTTTGCGGAGGACAATGGAGTGAAGATTAGCATAATCTTCTGCAGTATCCTCAGTAAGATATCCATGAGTGAGTTGCTTTTTTCTCATTCCTCCGGCTCTAATGTCTGGATTTAAGGAATGGTATTGTTAAAAGTAGGCTTTGTCCTTGGAGCCTGACAGTTGTGTTTTTCCCGCCTTCATGTGATCATCCTAGTTGCTAGTCCCCTGCTCTCTGGCTAAGCAGACAATGGAAGGAAAAATGAAGTGTCAGTTCATTGACAGAACCTCTATGTGCTATGTTATTCTTAATCCGGACTCTCCAGTGTTATTTTTTTTTTCTCTATTTTTTAAACATTCTCTCACCCATGCACCCTGCTTGAATAGGGGAAAGTCCATTTAATAGCATCCTGAGGGAAATGTAGAACAAGTAACACTGAACTTTGGAGCTTTAGGCAGCTTTAAATAAAAAATATTCAAATTGCGTTGTTTTCTCTGTACTTCAACCGGAACATTAAACTGCCATCCGTTCTTACATTTTATATCAAAATATGAGTAGCTATTAAAGTGGCTATTCAGATGTATGAAACTAAAAGCCTCAAGTGCTATGGTTTTTCACAGGGAGAATTTAACTACTTGCACAATGCAGCTTAATGCAGTTCTCTCAGGGGCTGGTCCGGTGGCTAATGCCCTCTTGTGTTGACCACTTTGATCCTGGCTGCCCCGTTTTAAGTCTTGCTATGACTGGTTAAGCTAGTGCTCTGCAACCCCGGGGATAACTTGAGGGTTCTGAAAGTCACGAGGCACAGTCCCCAAGATCAAAATATAAAAATAGGTCTGGGGTCAGGGAACTCGACAGGCCCCCGGAAGCTCTTCACTTCTCCAGCTGGAGACTGTCTCTTATGTATTTAGAATTCGTCATTAGGATTCTGACAAAAGAAGTGCAGTATGGGATTGCTGCGGGGCAGGCTCTTTGAATCCTCTTTCTGATAAAAAAAGAAAAACCCATCTTCTGACTGCTGACAGGAGATAAGGCGAGTACAAGGAACGCATTAAAAAGCAGCTTATGTCTATTGATGGCTGAAGAAAGGTTAGGATGGCTGAGTTTTAAGTTTGGGTGAAAACTTGAGAGTTTATTTGCTATACAAGATGAGTTTGGGGAGTCACAGGTGGTTTCTAAAGGCCTGGAGAGCCCCTTAATATCTTAAAAGCCTGTGTCAGATAATTTGTTGACCTTCCCAAAGTTCTACCAAGGACAATTTTGACACGGATTCCACCCTGGACCTAGACTTTCTACCTGTTCTACTGCCCATGTTTGACCCATCAGACTTGGCTAAGATTTTCTTTCCTTATATGAATCCTTAGAATAAATTTGATTTTCTTTCATTGAGGCAGTTCTGTGTTCCAAATTGAGGTCAACACTTGATGCCACCAAAATCGACTGGGCCTGTTTCAGTGGCCAGAGGTGACTATGTCGCTATGGTGTGACATCAAACAAGAGAGGGACTTTATATGTCACCGATAGTTGCTGTACCATGATACCAAAGTGTGACTTGGAACCAAAGGTCCAACCAGATCACTCCACCAGGAGATTTGATGATTTGTGGGGTCAAGTGAAAGGAGCTCTTGATGTGGAGTTGACACACCTGTGAGTTCCAGCTCTGCTCTTATCTGCTGGGTGACCAGACTTCTGAGAATATCCTTCTGTTATCTGTGCAGCAGTCATCGCAGTGGCAACTCCGCAGTCCTGTTGAGAGGATTAGAGGAGATCATGTCTCTTAGAGCAATTTGTAAACTGTAAATCTTCACACCTACAAAAGGTGTCATTATGGTTCTTTTAGAAAGTTTCCCACTGAACATTGACTCATTTAACAAATATTCTTGAGTGCTTACTATGTGCAGACACTCTGAACTTAGGGAGATGACAAAGACCAATAAGGCACAGTCCTTGCCCTCAAGGAAATCAGAATCTAGCAAGAGGCAGATGAAACCAACCAACCAACAACCAAAACAAAACCAAACCAACTTGTACCTGGGACTATTATAAGTTTATGAAACTCTAACCCTTCTAACAAGTATTGGTGAAAACCTTGACTATGTACACTGCACTGTGCTGAATAATTGGTGGTGGTGGGAAATTACTGAGAAGTGTGATGTAGTCATATATACTTTATAGTCTATTTGGGGAGGTAAGACATACATGCATGAATTCCTCTACCTACTAACATAAGACAGTAAAAGATAAGTGCCAAATGAACAAAGTGCAGAATAAATTCAAAAGAGATAGCCATAATTCCCAGAGGAAATGGAGTTTGATTTGGCCAAGTCTGAGAACGTTTAGAACTCTCATAGCACTTAATTTTATCTCCTTGAGGCACTTTTTCTGTCTACTGTATGTTCATTATAAATAACATTATCCTTATTACTGCTCCTAGGAAGCTCTCTGAAAGCAGGTTCTTATCTTACTCATTTTTTATCTTTTGTGATGCTTACTAAAATGCCTCGCACAGAGTAGACACTCAAATGATGTTTGTTCAATGAATATAGGTTAGAGGGATGATTTAATAGTGTGTAGACAGGGATACTAGAGACCTTATTTCCATTTGTGTATCCTCAAATCATTATTCTAGTTCACCTTGGTATCTTGTGTCGGATCTTTCCAACACATCCAGCAGCTTTGAATGAGTAAGTACATGAATTTTGAATGAGCACACCTGGAACTTCTTTCTCTCCACAGCCTAACCAAATGCCTTGCCCACACCATTTTTACATCTCTTGAAATCTGGCTTCCTCAGTGAAACGAAGCCTTTTACTCTGGACCAGAAAAGTGCTCACATCCCTTTTACACTCCCCACCCTTCTCCCATGGGCAGAAGGAGAAAACACAAGAGGAATTCTTTTGCTCTTTTCTGTTTTTCATTTCTCAAAGAAACATTTTCCAAGGTATTATCTCTGATCTCAATTCCACTTCTATCTCTAAAATACTTTGATTTACTTTACCTAAGTAGGGACTTATGTAGTGGGTCAAAGTCCCCATCTCGGAGCTTTTCAAGGTGCTGATGTGTGTTTCTAAATTCCTGGAGGTCACTAGGGCCATGTAATTTACTTGTGATAAAAAAAGCTCAATGCTTAGTGCAGTTAGAAACTTAATGTTTTTAAATAATAAAGTGAGTCATTTAATCAATTCTTCCTGAACATTTTTGAGAGTGTTAAACTTATGGCATTGCTGTAGCTTGAAAAGTTTAGAATTTGGTTGTTTCTTTTTGTTGTTGCTGGAAACCTGCTGTGGCGTTAGCAGTGTGAATAGCTGACCACACGATGCTGTTCTTTTCAAAACCTCTCCATGAATGGGAGTGGGAGGTTGTTGGGTGATACAAAGTGTGAGTGGTATGCTAATGACATGGAATCTTCTAGAATTATTTTGGAGTGGTTTGTTAAGATGCTTTATTATTTCCCTAGTTCTTTCCTCCTTCAAGTTATTCTACATGACCAACCTAAAGCAAGATGCCAGGCTGAAAGTGACTAATGCAAATAACTCCTGCTAACCAGTGGCCTGCAGTGGCTCACACAGAACTCGGTAAACACTTTTCTTTGAGTGCCACTGCTCTGCTAGACAGTCAGTTCTATTGCAGCCTTTGCTATTTCTGTAATATAAAAATGTCTCTATATTTCTGCTTTTATTTCTCTCATATTTCTGTTGTGTCTAGGATACTATATTTTATCATATTTGATTTTCTTAGAAAAAGCGCTAACTTACCAGTAATATATGTTAATCATATCAATGCTGAACGGTGGTCACTCAAGTCTGCAGCAGAGCAAATATCCTGCATGACTGGTTCCAAACTCCCTGGTGGGTCTGAGAACTCTGTAATGCTGTGATGGGACCCCCAGGAGATGGCAAGATAATATTTAGTTGAGAAAGAAAGGCAGTTAAGCACTGTGTAAAGGAAAAGGGGAAAAATAATGCTGCAAAAAGAGAGCTTGAGGAAGCACTTAGACACTTGAGAATTTTCATAGACCTGCTATGATGCAGGTCACTTGAATGCCTCCATTGTCACTGTGGATCTACTGCTTTTGGACCACAGGCAAGGAGGACTGGGCCACAAGAATTTTGGACACTATTAAAAATAAGTGAAAGTCAGCAGGATCAAAACAACATCCTAGAATCGTTGTTAGACAGTTACTACTTAACTAGTTTGGGTAGAGTGGTAATCTGACTTTTGGGGATGGCTCAGGGCAGAGGTGTTATAAACCCACACATATTATCACAGGAACCCTTGAGATTAAATTTTGCCACACATGATCACTTAAGGTTTAGTTTATCACTCAAAATGTGGGTGGGTTTATTAATTTGATTGGAATAAGGGAGCTTAAAGTACATTAATGATGGTGATAGAATACAGTTCTACTTTAAATAATCTAAACAATATGCTGACTTTTAAAAGACTTGCAGATTTAGGTGAATTGGATGAGTAATTAATTCAAAACAGCAAGCCTTAAGGGCAGGAGCTGACCCTCATCCATATTCGTACCTCTAGCCTAGAGCACAGGTCCAACACAGAGAAGATGCCCTCCAAATACTCAGTAATTTATGTTAAATTTGTCTGTCTTAATTTTAACAGAAACATACCTAGAGGAAAACTGATATGACTCCCCATCTGACAAAGAGTGACTTGTTTTGGTGAACTTAGCATTTGGCTATTTTGATGCTTTTTACCAATGGGGTATAAGTAGTTGACTTGAGAACGTAATGTTTGCACTCTTGTTTGAAATTATCACCATTAAGTACATGCCTTTGGTAAAGAATCCACCTGCAATGCGGGATACCTGGGTTTGATCCCTGAGTTGGGAAGATCCCCTGAAGAAGGGAAAGGCTACCCACTCCAGTATCCTGGCCTAGAGAATTCCACAGACTGTATAGTCCATGGGGTTCCAAAGAGTCAGACACGACTGAATGACTTTCACTTTCACTGTGATTAAGGCATAGATTTTAGAAGGCTTTTGTTAAAATGCACGTGTCTTCTGGGATGGGCATAAATTAACCTATGCATATTTTATAAAGATTAAGTAGCAGAAAGCAATATCTTGAGTAAAGAGAACCTGAACAGATGGGTTTTGACTGGAGCTATGGGTGAAGAAAGGAGACATGAGATGTGTGAGACCATCCATGTTGAAAGTCACTGCATTAGGCAACCAGGATACAGACTTGGATGATATAAGGGGTGGGTTTGGGATGCTACCTACCTCAGGTTGTGTTTACCCTTTTGATGCTGTGTAGTCATGATGTCGACCTTGTGGCATGAGTTCTAAGAACCTGACAGACTTGTCCTTAAACCTCCTCTACCACTTTTGATCTTATTTGTGCTAAATTCAGTAATTTTGACTTTTCCCATAGAATGAGGAGAGATGAGTCAGACCAGGCACCAGCCCAACGATATCCCAGTCAAGTTGGTTGTGTGTTGTTCTCGGTGACTCTGTGTCTTCCTATTTTGGTGAAATGCCATGGAAAAAAAGCTGTTGTAACACCTATTACAGTATTTCCAGAGTGGCCCAGCAGGAGAAAAAACATTTGAGAGAGATTGGAATGTAGAGACAAAATAGCTGGGTCTAAGAAGGGTGGTAGAAAAATGGGGCGAACAGGAGCTAAATGAAGCAGTTATGTGGAGATCACAGTGCCTGTGCTGAACTTTGAATTTCCCACCCTTGCCGGCGTAGTAACATTCAGTGGTCTGTCAAATGTGTGAGAGGCAGCAGGGGACGATGTGGTTGGACCCTGACATGGGAACAGTTAAGACGGTACACTCACTGAAGACTTGAAGAATTTTAATAGTCACTATAATGCCTACAAGCTGAAAGGTTATGCTTTCTTCCAATTCCCCCTCCTCTTGAGGTCTAATGGGCTCATAGCATGATTGAAAGCGTCCACTTTCTCTGCTACAGACTGCTTTACCAGTGGAGGAGAAGAGGCGGACTGCTATGAGCAGGTATTTGGTGAGCATCTCTCTAGCTTTGCGTTATGAAGGAGGGCAGAAGTCTCACTGCTCTCCAGTGAAGGTGGTATGGTGTTAGGGAAAGAGCAATGAATATACAGCGTGGAGATCGGCTTTGATTCCCAGCTCTCCCCTTAATGAACACTGTCATGTCAGTAACACCTTCAGCCTCTGTTTCCTCATCTGTGAAACCCACAAAGTTCAACACAATATATCTACCTCAATGTGCTGTAATGGAGATAAAGTCAGATTATATGTATGAATGTGTTGAAATATCTCAAAACTATAATATTATTTTTATTTGCAAGACTGATGTGCATGAAAGAAAAACTAATGCTTTTTATACAGCGTGTATAATTAGGTATTTAATGTAGTTAGGTATTGTAGTCAGTGCAGGAAGAAGTCGGAATAGGGAGATGTTGGTATGAATTGCAGAGGCCAGGAAAGTTTTTAGATTATTTTCATTTGCTTTCTGCCCTTATTCATTCCTCATCATTCCGAATGTCTTCTTACCCTTGAACAAAGCAGACATAGTTAGCACTGGCTGCCTTTGTTCCCTGACAGTAGTTAAAGCTTCAATTAGGCTGGTATCTATTGAAAGTTGACATACCCATTTCTTTTACGTATTTGTACAGACATAGAAGCAAGTCTGTATTTGGGTTGTGTTTTGGCAGGGTTTGAAGTCATGTTCAAAGATCTAAAAGAATTGAATGACTGAGGACACAGACTAGAATTCTAACCTTCAGTTTATGTGCAAAATCAAAAACATGCAAAGTTTGTGGTATCTGAGCTTCATCTGATCGTTCGAACATGAAAGTATAAAAAGAAGGCCCAGAAATAGGAGTCTTGTCAGTTTGAATGTTAGTTAAATAAGTACATAAGATAAACAGTTCATGGAAGGTTATGCAGCTGAATTTTCAATCAGAATGCACAGGAGACTGTTGCAGTACCATCTCCTAATAACCAGAGCCTACCGGGTTTGTTGCTATCCTGCTTAGGCAGGCAAGGTTGTGAGTTTTAATGCTGGGAGCTTTAGTACGCCTACATCTTCCCCTCTTTAAACTTGTTAGATGTGCTGACTCACACCCCATTCTTCCTTGCCTTAATATTGTTTAAAAGAAGTGGGTAACCGTACCTCAGTTCAGCCACCCCTCTGCTTCCCTTTTATTGCTCCCATGATGAATTTTCCACTGTGAGTGCTAGAATCAGCTGGACTTCTTGGATCTTTCTTATCTTCTTAGGGAGAAGAGGGATATAAAGTGAAGGTTCCTGGTGGTCACGGAGTAGGAAAGGATCTGGTGCTGTGTTGTGCTTAGTTGCTCAGTCATGTTGGACTCTTTGCGACCCCATGGAGGAGTCAGGCTCCTCTGTCCTTGGGGATTCTCCAGGCAAGAATACTGGAGTGGGTTGCCATGCCCTCCTCCAGGGGATCTTCCCAACCCAGGGATTGAACCCAGATCTCCCACATTGCAAGCATATTCTTTACTGTCTGAGCCACCAGGGAAGCCTAAGAATACTGGAGTGGGTAGCCTATCCCTTCTCCAGGGGAACATCCTGACCCAGAAGTCAAACTGGCTCTCCTGCATTGCAGCTGAACTTCCAAAGAATCTGGACCCCGGGTATTTGTGAACCAAATGTGAAGAGTCCCGAGACCCATTCTTTTCTTATACTCTCCATAATAAGAGCAGGGATCGTCTAAAGTGGTGTACTTAAGTCCACTAATTTTTGGATAGTAGGTTTGTGCGGATGTTTGTGAAGTGGGGCAGTGTGTGGAGTGGGGAAAAGCAATGGCTCAAGAGTCCAACAGATCTGAATTTTGAATCTTGTTTCTTTCGCTTGCTCGTTGCCTGAGTGTGGGAAACTTATTTCACCCTCTGTGAGTTTATTCCATTTTTGCAGCAGAAGCAACTTAAGATCTACTATTTATGGTTGTTGTAAGAGTTCAGTAGTGTGATGTTGCTGAAGAGCTTTGAGAAATCACTGCTTGTCACAGATTCAGCACTCAATGAGTGGCTGCTTGTCAGTCATGTTCACCACCGTAATCATGCATAAATGGAGAACTTGAGCCCCCTGAATTTTCTCAGTTTTACTTTGAGTTCTTCACTTTTGCCATATCAGTATCTGATAACAGCATCCCCCAGGAATGAGTCTGTGCTGATTTCAGAAGACAAGCACTGAGGTCCCGCCTCAGTGGCTTTGACCACTGCCTTACTACAGTGACAGCTTCTTCCCTGCCTCTGGTCTGGCCCAGTCTTTATCTTTGTTCTTATTTTTGCTCTCTGTTTCTATCTATCCTTTCTACCCTTCTGTCTTTACATACACGCCCTATTAATTCAAATGCCACTATTATGAATGTGCAAAGAAAAGGAATACAAAGTCAAATAATAGGGAAACCCCTCCCCTAAAAAAACCCTACAGTGAAATAACCATAACAAACAAAACTTTCCCAAGCACCAAAATGTTTAATAAAAAGACTGCATAAATTATCTGTTTTATTTTTCTGTGTTAAGTTCTTTCATGCCTTTGATATTAACAAAGTGAACATCTGCTTCAAAAATTTCTATGCTGTGTTGGTGTCCTAAATATCCATATTATTATAATACACATTCATATATACACACACAAACATATACATTTAAAAAACAGTGATGAAAGGAAGGCACAGTAAGAACTTATATTAAAAGAATTAAAAAGTAGCTGAACTATACCTAAAATATGCACCAATTGTTGAATCCGCTTCTAATCCTGCCCCAACTGTGAAGGGATTGCCCATTCTCTAGACATGTGTAGAGACTAGCAAATTAGTGGAACAGCTGCCTAAGTGTGGCATTCTTTAGATAATGTGGTTTTAAAGAGTTTCAGTAAATATCAGTTATAAATGAGAGGTTCAGGTTGCAAATATTAGACCCAAATGCTGTAGAATGCAGAAATTGGAAGAGACGTTATAGATGTTTTAGTCCAATCACCTGTTGTTTTGTCTGAATCATTGTTTTGATAACATTTTTGCCACGTGATTGGTTCGCCCATGCTGGCACACCTTTAGTGATGGAGAACTCGTTGCCTTCCTAGGAAGCTCCTTCCAGTCTTAGATGATCGTGATGATTAGGAAGCTCTTCCTTATATACCGAGGCAATGTTGTATTCTCCAGGGATTCTTGTTCTAACTAAGGCATAGATTTTCTCTCTACAGGTTTATTGAGGTTTTACTTTTAAACCATAAAATTTGATCATGATGTTAAAATTTGACGATTTTAGTATATAGGTTAAAAATTGTACAGCCATCATCACAATCTGGTTTTAGGGGATGATGGAGTTGTTCAACCATCACCCCCTAAAACCGCCCATGCCTGACTGAGATCAATCCTTACTTCCATCCCCAGCCCTGGGGAACCACTGACGTGCTTTTTGTCTCTGTTGTTTTGTGATAACTAATCATTTTGCGTGAGTGGAATATACAATGTATGGGCGTTTGTGCCTGGCTTTTGTCATTCAGCGTAGTGGTTTTGTGGCTTACCTATGTTATTATATTCAACAGTGGTAGCGGTGTAGTTCATTCTCTATTGTTACTGAGTGGCATTCTATTCTACAGATGTACCACATTTTATTTATCCATTCACTAATTGATGGATATTTTGGATGTGTTGAGTGTGTGCCTATTTTAAATCACGCTGCTATGAATATTCATGTACATAGCTTTGTGTGTCCATTCATTTTGATTTCTCTTTGGTAGATGCCCAGGAATGGAATGGCTGTTGCATGGTTAATTTATGTTTAACTTAAGAAAAAAATTAACTTCCAAACTGTTTTCCAAATTGGTGGTGCCACTTCACATTCCTAGCAGCTATGTATGTGGGCCCCAGTTTCCTCACATCCCTGCTAACACTTTACGCCATTACACTTTTTGACGATAGCCATTCTAATGGATGTGCAGTGGTATCTCACTGTGATTTTAATTTGTATTTGTCTAATCATTCATGATGTTGGGCACTTTTCATGTGCTTGTTCACCATCCTTGTATCTTCTTTAGTTATTTAAAATTTTTGCTCATCTTAAAGTTGGTGTTTTTAAAAAATCTTCTTGTTATTGAATTGTTCTTCATATATTTTGGAGGAAAATTCCTTATTAGCTATAACATTTGCAAAAATCTGCCTACTGTAACTTGATTTTTTATTTTGTTAGTGATGTCTTTTGAGGACTAGAAGCTTTCAGACTTGATAAGGTCTAATTTGTTTATTTTTGAATAGATTTTATTTTTGGTGTTTATATTTAAGAAAGCTTTGCCTACCTCAAGCTTGCAAGGTTTGCTCCTATGTTTTCTTTAATAAGTTTTAGTTATAACTCATATTTAGGTCTGAAATCCATTTTAAATTAATTTTTGTGTGTGGTGTGAAATAAAGGGTATGAACGTAGAGAGGAAAGAGCAATCTGTTCAGCCTAGAGTAATGAGAGAAGGTATCCAAAGCAGAGGTAAAAACTTTTCACTCTGGGCTTGAGCTGGACAGATCTTCATGGGGAAGAAGCATCTGGGCAGATCAAAGATGTGAAGAGACACCTGTTTCTGTACATATTTTATGCTGCAACTCCCTTTACCCAGATAGAGGGATGGCTCAGGCATGGCATCCTGCTGACCTCGCACATCTCCACTTAGGCCGAATAAGCAAGACTTGACTGTGAACTGACCAGAGTTTGGTCAAATACTGTGTAATTCCTCCTGGGATAATGCGAGATGAGCCTGGTAAGGAGCTACCACAAGGCAGCTTTTATCTTGTGGGAGGCTGCCATAAGGTATTCATCTCCTGAGTTTCACTTGAACATAGGACTTTCCATCTCATTTCCTGTTCCCATCCCCTTCAGGCACATCTGCAGGCTTCTGTGCAAGTCTGTCAAACCGCTTGTCTGTTATCTAGAGCTGTGGCAGAGCAGCCCATCACTCATACTACCTCTTGAAGGTAGCTGCTCCTGCAGCTCAGTGTCATCCTGTGGGAAAAGGGATGCAGGAGCTGACACCATGCTCTTCTTGCTTTGGCTGGCTGTCTAGGTAATAACATGTCTGAACCCCTTTGGACTTCATTGTTGTTGTTTAGTCACTCAGTTCAGTTCAGTTCAGTCGCTCAGTCGTGTCTGACTCTTTGCGATCCCATGAATCGCAGCACACCAGGCCTCCCTGTCCATCACCAACTCCTGGAGTTCACTCAGACTCACGCCCATCGAGTCAGTGATGCCATCCAGCCATCTCATCCTCGGTCGTCCCCTTCTCCTCCTGCCCCCAATCCCTCCCAGCATCAGGGTCTTTTCCAATGAGTCAGCTCTTCACATGAGGTGGCCAAAGTACTGGAGCTTCAGCTTCAGCATCATTCCTTCCAAAGAAATCCCAGGGCTGATCTCCTTCAGAATGCACTGGTTGGATCTCCTTGCAGTTCAAGGGACTCTCAAGAGTCTTCTCCAACACCACACTTCAAAAGCATCAATTCTTTGGCACTCAGCCTTCTTCACAGTCCAACTCTCACATCCATACATGACCACTGGAAAAACCATAGCCTTGACTAGACGGACCTTAGTCGGCAAAGTAATGTCTCTGCTTTTGAATATGCTATCTAGGTTGCTCATAACTTTTCTTCCAAGGAGTAAGTGTCTTTTAATTTTATGGCTGCAGTCACCATCTGCAGTGATTTTGGAGCCCCCCAAAATAAAGTCTGACACTGTTTCCACTGTTTCCCCGTCTATTTCCCATGAAGTGATGGGACCGGATGCCATGATTTTCCTTTTCTGAATGCTGAGNACTTTTCTTCCAAGGAGTAAGTGTCTTTTGATTTCATGGCTGCAGTCACCATCTGCAGTGATTTTGGAGAACGCAAATGTATCTCTGCTGTTTGCGTCAACATTCCTTCTCTCATGCGTATTCATAATCTCATCGCCTTTCAACAAACAGAATAACCAACCCACAGAGCTATTGATATTTACCTTGGGTTGGGAAGATCTCCTGGAGTGGGAAATGGCTATCCACTCCGGTATTCTTGCCTGGAAAATTCCACGGGCAGAGAAGTCTGGCAGGCTGTTACAGTCCATGGGGCCGCAGAGTCAGACATGCCTGAGTGACTGAACACACACACACAGAGCTATTTAAGGTGACATATATGTTGGCTCATTTAATCCTTTCCGTAATCTCATGAAGAAGGCACTGCTACATTCTCTTTCTAGATAAATAAGCACTGAGAGCCAGACACCTAAGGGATACAGGTAATAAATGGCAGGGCACAGATTCAAAGCCTCGATTCCGACTGTTGAGTATGAGCTTTTAAGTTATTGTATTTTGTTCTATCTGAATTAACATCAGAGGCAAATTGTAATTTCAAGCTCCTTTTCCTTGACTCCTGGCATCATACATGGGCCAGCTCTCCTTTCCCTCACCCACTGGTATTTGGTGAATGCTTACCATCCAGCTCTCTGAAAAGCTCATGTGTAGCATTTGCCAGTTTCCATGGCCAAGTTTCAAGTGGTTAATTTCAAATTATCAAGAGATGTGTAATACAGTCTCATTACCTAATTTATAAAGATACAATATAACCTCAAAAAGCACGAAGATAGTAAAATGTCAAAAATAGAAAACTAAGTTTTGAGTATTTGTTTTAATATAATCTACTTAATTAAAAATTTATATAATCTAATTCTAATTTAAAAAATGTTAATTCCTGAAAATTTAGCAATTGGATCTCAAGAGCCAGTTCTATCAGATACTATATTTTCTGGAAATATTTTTTAAAGGAACATTGGGAGAGTGGTAAACACTGGGCTACAATCTCAAGGGTGTTAATTCTGAGCCCTCCTCCAGATAAATTTTTGGGGTTACCAAATTCCTCTTTGTTGAGAAGAGCTTCAGTTCAGTTCAGTTCAGTTGCTCAGTCATGTCCCACTCTTTGTGACCCCATGAATCGCAGCACTCCAGGCCTCCCTGTCCATCACCAACTCCCGGAGTTCACTCAGACTCATGCCCATCAAGTCAGTGATGCCATCCAGCCATCTCATCCTCTGGTCNTCTTCCAAGGAGTAAGTGTCTTTTAATTTTATGGCTGCAGTCACCATCTGCAGTGATTTTGGAGCCCCCCAAAATAAAGTCTGACACTGTTTCCACTGTTTCCCCGTCTATTTCCCATGAAGTGATGGGACCGGATGCCATGATTTTCCTTTTCTGAATGCTGAGCTTTAAGCCAACTTTTTCACTCTCTACTTTCACTTTCATCAAGAGGCTTTTTAGTTCCTCTTCACTTTCTGCCATAAGGGTGGTGTCATCTGCATATCTGAGGTTATTGATATTTCTCCCTGCAATCTTGATTCCAGCTTGTGTTTCTTCCAGCCCAGCATTTCTCATGATGTATTCTGCATATAAGTTAAATAAGCAGGGTGACAATATACAGCCTTGACATACTCCTTTTCCTATTTGGAACCAGTCTGTTGTTCCATGTCCAATTCTAACTGTTGCTTCCTGACCTGCATACAGATTTCTCAAAAGGCAGGTCAGATAGTCTGGTATTCCCATCTGTTTCAGAATTTTCCACAGTTTATTGCGATCCACATAGTCAAAGTCTTTGGCATAGTCAATAAAGGAGAAAGAGATGTTTTTCTGGAACTCTCTTGCTTTTTCCATGATCCACCGGATGTTGGCTACCTTTGCCTAATTCTTTGTGATCACTGTCTCCTGAAGTTTGCTCAAATTCATGTCCACTGAGTCAGTGATGCTATCTAACCATCTCATCCTCTGTTGCCCACTTCTCCTTTTGTCTTCAATTTTTCTCAGCATCAGTATTTTTTGCTTCATTTCACCTTTCTGTATACATTTTGGAACATGAGAAAGCTAGCCCAGCAGGAGTGTTTGTTGCTGCTTCCCCAATGGACAATTTCTCCATCCCTAGCACTAGACTGTGAGCTCATCTATATTCCCAGTGTTTAGCAAAAGGTGTTGCACAGTTGCTTAATGTGTGCATGTGTGTTTAACAGAATGAATTAAGAAGTAAGCAAGCCAGCATGTTTACTGTGACTGGACTAGAGGTGGAGTATGTAGGGATGGGTAGAAGAAGGTGCAACAACTGGGGCTGACTGTGGAGAGTCTTATATGCTATGCAATAGATTAGGCAGGGCAGTGCCCTGAAGACTTTAAAATGAGAAAATAACATGGTTATATCTGTCTTTTTAAGAAACTCTCAAAAGATAAAAGATAGGGAGACGAAAGAACCAACTAATGAACTAGAAATTCAGATGGGAAGTGATGAGAGTCTACATTAAGAGCATAGTAGTGAGACTGCTGAAGCTGAAGCTCCAATACTTAGGCCACCGACTCACTGGAAAGGTTGGGAATGACTGAAGGCAAAAGGAGAAAGGGGTGGCAGAGGATGAGATGGTTAGGTGATGTCACTGACTCAATGGACATGATATGGAGCAAACTCTGGGAGATATTGGAGGACAGAAGGGCCTGGTGTGCTGCAGTCCATAAGGTCAGAAAGAGTTGGACATGACTTAATGACTGAACAATAATAACAATAAAAATGAAGTTGACAGTAAGGAACTAGATTACAGAGAGTTTCATTTACTCTTGTTTTTACTTCTTTGTTTTTTGTCTTTTAAATTTATTTTTTAGTATAAACAGTAGAACTCATGCTGACTTGATACAAAGGAAAAAAAAGCCCAGAAAACAAAAATCAATAAATGTAATTTCATTGATGTTCATTCATTTTTTGTTAGTTTTGCTCTAAATGCTTTACTATTTAATTACTTGTTGTTTCATAACATTTAAAACAATTTTATGTTTAAATAATTATATCTAAGCATCCCAAACTGTTCTTGTTTAAAAATCTGGATTCAACATTTCTGAGGTGATCAAGATATTTCATCATCTCATTAGCTTGTATCTGATCTCATCTGACAGCAAAATCTACCATTGGGCTCTACTATATTACAAGCACCTTGGGGACTGGAATCATGTATTGTTTCAATTCTGTATTATTTGTAGCACCTATTTTGGCATTGGACCCATAGTAGAAGTGTAATAAATATTAATTGGATGACAAAAGTCACCTATTTAATTGTGTAAAAGTCTTATCTGCAAAAAGGCTTATCTAAAAATATCAAGACTTCTTTAAAACAAATTACACATATAAAAGTAATTTAAGTACAGAAGTCACACCTCATAAAGACTTTGATCTTTATTTTTATCTTTTCAAATATCAGTTATAGTATTCCTAATCTAGTCTCAAACATATCATAAGCAATTCAGATTTAAATGAAATAAAGAAGATCCCACTCTTTTAGAAATATAGAATTTAGTTAGTGAAGGAAGATATATCCTTATGTGAAGCTGCTAAATGACAAAGCAGAATGAATCCTATCTGCTGAAGGATCTCAAAGGGGAAAGATCGTTGGGAATGATTTCTTAGAAATAGACTTTGCAAAATGTGAATTTCTATAATATTTTTATTAAACCGAACTTTGCATTAAGTATGCAGTTTTTTCCCATTTTATTTTAGAGGGAAATGAAAAGGCCTTTTAGGTGAGGAAACATCTGAGCAAACATCCACAGAAGGTAAGAAGAGGGAAAGTTTAGAGGCCAAATTTTATGTTCAGAGAAACTAAATCACTGTAGTGAGAACTGTTTGAGAGCTATGTATATAAAAACTACCACTAAAAATATGTGTTGTCTTTAATGATTCACGGTACATTTACAATTATCATGTAAATTACTGAGGAGCACCCAGATTTCATCTACCTTCAGCATCTCAAGAAAACTGAGTGTTCTTAAAGGAAGGATCATGAAGACATCTTTTGAGAGCCTCCTGGAAGAGAATATTGAACTCACGCATTGGGCTTCAAGTAAATGAAAGCTTACTCAAGGCACAGCTTAAGCTAACTGATAATTTTCTATTAATCATAATGTATTATTAATAATCTCAGGACACTTTATCTCATATTCTAGGGAACAAACGTTGGCACATTAGTACTCAACATTGGAATAGTGGTTTTAGTATAGATAATTGTTTTGAGAGAGTGTTCAAACACTAGCCATATAATGTTTTTACCTTCATCTTCTTCAAAGAATTCATCTCCTTATCCTTATAATGGACCACCACTGACACGGTACTTTGTCCCCTGGTTTCTCCAAAAACCATTTTTGTTTTCTTGTTAAGTAGCTCCGTCCCAAATCATTAGATTGTTGTTGGCTACATGAGACAGAAATGCACCATCTGCTTCTATATTACCCATACTGTTTAGGTGCCTGATAAATACACCTTGATTGACTGACCAACTGACCAGAAAACCTGCCCTTTCTACTTTTCCTCAGTAGAAGCCACAGCTACGTGCAGATGCCTGTTCTTCTAGCCACTGTATTAAAATGGCTTATACTTTTTGTAGAATATGGACAGGCAGCAAAGCCAAGGTGACTACTGTTGAAATTGTACCATTATGTAGGGGCTCTACATATGGTAGGATTTTACATACAATGCTTTTGTTAACATTTGGAATCAATACCTATTCTACTTCTGAAAAACATGTCAGATTTCTTAATATAATGCAGAACAATTAAATAAAAAAACTAAAAACTAATTAATGGTGACAGAGGCTCTGGTTTTTAGGGTATTTGGATAAAGAAACTCTAGTTTCTTAATATTCAATGAGAGATTAAAGATCTACTTAACTCCTTATCAGTACAAGTACACTGAAATATAGGACACTGAAAGTTGGTCTGTGATGCATTCAAATTGTAAGATGTCTGGAGGGTCTGAGCTGGAAGAAGCAGAAATTTCCTTGGTTGCCTTTTCCTTCTGATCGTGACCACTCACCCTGGGGAGAATGGATACTGGCCTGAAGGTGACACATCCCTGAAGGTGACACATCCCAGGCAGCTTCCATATGAATAGTGTTTGTTGTTTCAAATACTCACTAGACAAGGTTCTGAATTTTCGTACAACTAGACCAGAATTGAGAAAACGTGCCTCATGCTTGTTATGATGGACTAGATCAGTTCTATTGTATTGTTATTTAAAATATCCAAAGGAAGATATTGAAAAATGCTTCAAGTTGGGTTGGTTGCTCTAGCAACAAAGCCAAGCTTCTGAAGATTATCCTCAGTGACTGCAGCTTTGGCAGCAGAGCAGCAGAAAGGAAAGGTAATTAGTCTTGGAACTTTGCTTTTAAGACTTGGCTTTAGGTACCTAGACGGGCAGCAAATAGCAATGTTTATATGCTTTGAAATAAAACTTGGAAATTATTTTAATTTTCAGTAGAAATGCAGAACATAGTCTTCACATAGTTTCTGTTTATAGGAAGAAAAAATTTCGCTGGTATTCAGCCCAAGGAGAAGAGTAGCCATGAACACTAGGTTACTGGGTACCAAATGAAATTAGACATGAAATTGGAGAGGGTATGAGTTCGACCATACCAGATATTTTGAAGAAGAATCTTCTTTTTTCCTGCCTGTTAGCAACTTGTTTATGTACCTGTGAACAAAGGACAACTTAAAGCAATTGAGTTATAAACAGTGGTGATGTTTGTTTACTATGCACTAAATGATCTAAATAATGGGCTATATAAGGAGAGATCTGGCTAGTTAAAAAAAAAAGAAAGAAAGAAACGAATCTTTACTTTTATCTTCAAGTTTAATTTAGCTAGGCTTTGTGGGAAGACTGAAATGTCCAGGGATTGTTAGAACTATCCTACTTCTTCCTTTCACAAAATTGACTTATGGCATTTAAAGAGTAGACCAGACATTTTAGCTGATTGATTTAAGTAAAACAAAAAAAGGCTGGATTATAATTTGGAATTTTAAAAGTCTGAGAGAGAACTGATAAAAGNATGTCCAGGGATTGTTAGAACTATCCTACTTCTTCCTTTCACAAAATTGACTTATGGCATTTAAAGAGTAGACCAGACATTTTAGCTGATTGATTTAAGTAAAACAAAAAAAGGCTGGATTATAATTTGGAATTTTAAAAGTCTGAGAGAGAACTGATAAAAGTCTGATTCACATGATAAGGAATCCTTGGCATCATGACTCAATGGGAGACATGAAGGAATTAGATGTTCAGGTTCCGAAACCTTCTGGGCATTAACCTTGATCATAATCCTATGACTTTTGTTGTGTGTTGGTTTGTTTGATAATGCTGGAAGATAATTCTTGCAGTCATACTTTTAGTAAAGCTTCATTGGGTCCTCAGAAATGTTCTCTTTTATGGTACTAGAATATGCTCCTAGGCCCAAAAGATAACATTTGAAGTGTGGAAATAGTTTGAAATATATTTACCTACAGAATCTGAAAATTCAGTGAAAGAAATTAATATCATTTCACCTTGACTTTGTAATGTCGAGACGAGTTTAATAAATAAATTTTAGCCTCGGGAACTTTAAGTAACATGAAATGGTCCTTATGTTTCTCTTCTTGGGGCCTGTGTTTTTATCATCCTGTTTCTTACATTTTCCCTTCCTAATCACAATTATCCAAGGACTTAGTTCATCTCAATGATAAACTTGAGTTCAGCTCATTTTAAGAGAGTCACTTCTGCGCCCAGCAATATATTAGACACTGTGGGAGTACAAAGATGAATAAAATATCCCACTAGGCTTTTATAATATGGCAGAGGAGAATGAAAATCTATGTAACTACTTATAATTAATACAAAATAGAAAACATAAAAGAAGTGGATTTTGAGTCCTGCCTTGGCAAAGATGAAGCATTGAGGTTGAAGGAACAGTAAAGGAACAAAGGTGTGCAGGCTAGCACATTTCTGAAGAGCTATATAAATTGCTTATTTTGCCTACTCTGTCTTACTATATCACAGTCTAGAATTCTGTCTTACTTTCTGTAATGCAGCTTAGCTGAAGCACTGTGTTTACAGTTAAATGCAGTATTAGAAGAAGCTGGGAAAATAGGTTGAAATCAGATCAAGGAGAACCTTGGTGTGAAAGTCAAAATTTTTTGAGTGATACAATAAGTAATAGGGTAATTTTAATGTGAGTACTTTATAACCTATAAATTTCTTCTGCCTTCTTGAGTTTTAGAATGATTAATCTAGAGGCAAATAAAGAGTGGGAACAGATAGCCAGTTATAAGCCTATCTTATTCATAAACTAGCCCATGCTATCTTTTCAGATTCATCTTCTGCCACTCCATTTCTTTCTTTTTTGGGGGAAGGAAGAATTTTATTTTATTTTTTCTTAATTTGTTTTAATTGGAGGCTAATTACTTTGCAATATTGTGGTGGTTTTTGCCATACATTCACATGAATCAGCCGTGGGTGTACATGTGTTCTGCATCCTGACCCTCCCTTCCACCTCCCTCCCCATCCCATCCCTCAGGGTCATCCCAATGCACCAGCCCTGAGCACCCTGTCTCATGCNGGAGGAGAAGGGGATGACAGAGGATGAGATGGCTGGATGGCATCACCAACCTGAGGGACATGAGTCTGAGTGAATTCTAGGAGTTGGTGATGGAAAGGGAGGCCTGGCATGCTGCGATTCATGGGGTCACAAAGAGTCGGACATGACTGAGTGACTGAACTAAACTGAACTGAACTGAATTAGAGAGTGTACTAAACAAAGAACCAATCACTAGACATTGGAGAACTCCAATATTTCATGCCTTTAGATGAGGATAGGCTTACCAAAGAGGCTGAGAAAGGGTTGCCAGAAAGGATAAAACCAGAGGAGTCTGGAGCATCCTGGGGATCAGAGGAAGATGGTACTCCTAGAAGAGAGTGATGTGTTTGAATCTTTAGAAGGAAATATAGTAGTCAGTGTTTATACATCCATGGAGCTTTTTCTCTGATAAATATTAGGACAACACAATCCCAACACCATCCATCCCTCTGTTTACCTATATAAATTCAGTAGGAAATTTATGAAATGATAAGTAGAATTTATCTGAACAAAGGTTTACTTAACATGATTACTAATTTTAAAGCAAAATACTTAGTGAGAGTTGTTGTAGGCAATTTCTTATATCTATCAATAATATCTTTGGATTTGAGATACATGTGACTTAGAGAGGAGATTAAAATTAAATTCTGATTTGAGAATAAATACTTAGGTAAAAGTATAAACCAGAAAACTTTCATTATTTCTATGTTTCCTGAATGAATATGAGCAGTGGCTTTCTTAATGAAGAGACACAATTGTCATGTAAAATATTTTAGAGTACCAACAGAAATCTTAAACTCATTGTTTTCAATACTATATATTGTAATATCTTAAATAGATGTAAGGAGTCTGCAGGAGACTTTACGATGTGCTTTCTTCAACTGCCTCTATTACTATAGAGAATTCACACTGTGGTGGCGACAACATATGAATGGGCATATGTGTGTTTTTCCCTATTTCCTTTACCATGTAAAACTTTCATCCTCTCCACAGAAATGTACACAGACTGTTGCTCTCATCTCTCTATCTTGCCATGTAATTTTTACAGCTGTTCCTCAGTTGTTAATATATTTCTGTGGAATATGTGTAAATAGATATGAGCAAACTGTCTAAAAGTTATTCAGCTAGTCAGTGAACCATGTAATCTGTTGGTTCAGAGACAACAGATAATAGAGTGAGATATTTGCTTTACCATCCACACACACTCCATGTAGCATCTAGGCTCCAAAAGTCAATTTGCGTTCTGTTGGGGCATGTCTCATCACACTATATTATCACGTCAGGGATAGGAAATTTGGATAATGACTATCTGATTTACAAAAAAAGGAGACTATTTAGTGAACTGAGTATCTGTGAGGTGGGAATTTTGAGCTTGAATTTTGTTCTATCCTTGGTTAATTTGATACTCTACATGTGTTTCATCACAGTTTTCCTCTCTTTAACAATGTGAGTTAGAAATAACCTTGTTAATTAGCATCTATTCTTGGGTTGATGACATGACACAGCCGAGACAGAGTGGGAACATTCCAGTACCACCATAGCACAAGCAATAAAATGCCTTTCTAAAAGGAAAAGCTACTATAAAGCTTCTCCTTATAGGAGTGTACATAGAGAATGTACCTGTTTTGAATATTCAAAATTTAAGAAAGTGTTAGACAAAAGATTCATCAAGTAGCCATCCTCTTATTTGGCACATGCACCTAAAAACTGGGTGGTAGCATGTCACATCCCCTCTTTGTAAACTTCATTTTCTCCCTTCTAGCTCAACAATTAAGTCCATTTCCTTCTGCACTATGTTCCAAGTTTATATTTGTGTCTTTAAATCCCTGTCCTCCTACAAAATTGACATAAATCTTCTGTGTGTGTGTGCAAATGCACACATGAGTATAACTAGAATTTTTGGTCTTCCTTGATTCTCCTCTTTCCTCCTCATTTCTGCCTATTCCATCCTCATCCGTCTCCTAAGGCCAAACATATTCTTTCTTGCCGATGGACCTCTCAGTGACTTCTCCTGTCTAGAAGCCATCTCATAGCACTTCATCTGCACCTCTCATAAGGCAACTAGCACTTTCTTACTTTAGTTTGATTGTGTATATACATGATTTGTTTCTCCTTCTAGATTGAAATCTCCTATTTGTGGAATTGATGGCTGGTATGCTGAATCAATGAAAGGATGGGATAAGGAGAAATTCTCAAACGGAAGAGATAGGAGCCTGTCCAAAGTCTTAGTCATGGTAGATTTGAAATTCTGGAGTAACCTGGAATCCATCAGTCTTCTCACTAGGACCACCCTCTAGAGATGGTTTATGCTTTTCTTTAGTAGACTGTGGTTTTCCTTGCATGGGAAGGGCTCAGTAGGTTGGTTGATGAGTGGATTGAACTGGAGCAGTATTTGTTAGGCTGGGTGTGTGGGAGTCAGGTGGACATTAAGAATGTAGTCTCTGTTTAGAGAGGAGATCCTACTTCAAGGTTGTTTTGCGTTCCAATCTTTGCTTCTATTTCTTTCCCCTGAATTTCTATTTCTGCTATATCAATGTCACAGCTTAACACTTATTTGACTCATTTGCTATAGCTTTGCCTTCCCATGGGGCTGGAAGTTTCTTGAAACCAGGCGGTGCTTTGCCTTCTTCTTTATTGTTGTTGTTAAGATAGGACCTAGAATAACTGAAGCATTGTCCTGGACACTCAAATATAAGTTGATCTATTAATTGATATACCAGTTTTTTAAGTTGGTAGGTTACTTACTTGTATTTAACTAAGGAGTTATTTATAGAGTGCCTGTTGTGTTCAAGGCACTGTGCTTCATCCCTCCACAAATACAGACAGCTAAGTTGTGGACTCTATGAAGAGTTCCAGTCTAGCAGCAGTGTAGTAGCCCTAATTCAGAAAGCAATATGGTGTGTACCGTAAGAAAGGTACAGTTAGCCCACAGTCTTCTCTATCAAGCTTAGAACATTTGAATTCTGATTAAACTCCAGGCCCTGAGTTTCCTCAAGCTGGTTTTGTCCATGGTACCACAGTAGACCCCAACAACTCGGTAGAGGTTAAGTGCACTAAATGTGTGCTTGAACGTGGGTGTGGCCACGGAACAGGGTAGATTGAGGCTGTCTGTGAGACAGTTTATGAAAGATACAGAAACATTTCTTTGCAGGTTTTTCCAGGTTCAGTCACTTACATATTTTGTGCTTCAACTGTTTTTCAAATAATTTCTTTCTTATTGTGAAACTAATATGCAGTCATTGTATGAAATTTGGAAACCAGGTAGAAGTCTAAAGAATAAAGTAAAATCTTTTTTTCTCTTATTTTCTATAAATAGCCATTGTTAACATTTTTGTGTATAATATTCTAGTTTTTTTCTTTACATGTTTATTATATTACATATACACTATACTAACAAAATATAGCATATTATATAATATATTATATTAAAATCATACTTGTACCTAGATTATAATAATCTCCTTTACTTACTAATACCTTGTGTGAATGTTTTTCCATATCATTAAATATTGTACAGCATGATTTAAAGTGTTTTATGTACTTAACCATCCCTTACAATTGGTCATTTCATTTATTTATTTTTAAATTTACCCAATACTGTAACTAAATCTTGGGATAGATGTGCTTGCTGTATTCTCTCCCTTTAACTTCAATACAATGATAGAATAATGGAAATGACATTTAGAATTGGAAAACATCTATTTCTCATTGTTGAAGCATAGTTGATTTACAATATTATATTAGTTTTAGGTAGACATAGTGATTCAATATATATAGATTATATATATATATATGTAGACATATATAGATTGTACTCCAATAATATATACTCCAGTATACATAGATTATTCTCCGTTTGTGACAGCCTTGAGGGGTAGGATGAGGTGGAGGTGGGATGGAGGTTCAAGAGGGAGGAGATATACATATACCTATGGCTGATTCATGTTGATGTGTGGCAGAAGCCAACACAATCTTGTAAGACAATTATCCTTCAATTAAAACTAAATAAAAAGGAAAGTAATTACAAAATAATGGCTCTGTTTTCCTGTGCTATACAATATATCCTCACTGTATTTTTGTGTTATACACAGTAGTTTGTGTCTCTTAATCCCAAGCCCTTTCTTGCCTGTCCTTATTCCCTCTCCCCACTGCTAACCACTGGTTTGTTTTCTGTATCTGTGAATGAAACAGATCTAGTTGGAAATTGTAGCTCTGTTTCTTACCTTTATGAGCTCCAGCTTTCTTATCGGTAAACAAGAATGCAGATACTTCTGCAATTTTCAAGGTTGTTGGGAGAAGCAAGTAAGGACACACGTGAAGGTTCTTAGCTGGTTATTAGTTGGATTTAATGCAATATAATAGAAGATGGCCTAGCCTAGCTTATCTAGATTTTTGTTTCTTTGCCATTATGTGACCTTAAGTAGATGAACTAGTGCTACTTGCACTGGAGCAGTGGATATACCTGGTGGATTGAGTAGTAAAAGGGGCTAGTCTATAAGATTTCTGGTCTGCAAGGGTCAATCAATTGATCCACAGAGCTTGAGAATTAATTTAGAACTCATGGTACTTTTGGTATGGCTTGTCTGCACACCAGAGCATAACAAGGGCTGATGACTGCCCAGGGGCCTATCCCAGTGAAGATCTAAGAAGGAACTCAATGCAATGCAATTTGTGCCCTTATAAAAAATTATTTTTTAATTCACCAATCATTTATTGAGCAGTGAGTGTTTGCCACGCAGAATGCTTAGGGCTAGAATGACAGGAAACTGTCCTGCCATAGTGGAAGGAGATAGACAGGTGAACAGATAATTGCAGAGGAGTGTGGTTAGTGATGTAATAGAGACGTCTCTCAGGGCAGTGGGAGGATCCAGGCTAAAAGGACCAGGGAAACCTTCCTGGAAGAACTGTCTAAGCAGTTCTGTCTAAGGCCAGAGTTTTGCCATGGAAACACTATGTACAGAGGCCTTGAAGCTAGATAAAGCAAGGCAGGTTCTTGGAAATATAAATAGTCCAATAAGGACTGTGTAGAGCATGAGTGTAGAGCATGGGGTTGGGCCAGGGAGGGGAACTGGGAGAGGAGAGGGTAGTAAACAGGAGATTGTAGAGGTGAGCTGATTTAGGAGTTTTTTCCAAGCATGCTCATGAACCATTAAAGGATTTTTAAGCAGTAGATTGACAAGATAAACTATTTGAATTTAAAAATATTTCGATTTTCAAAAATGTTTTCATTGCCAGTGGGCAACATGTGAAGATGTATATTTCACATCTTTGGTTAATGAGCAAATCAGTAGAAGTGAGGCAAAAGTCTCAGAGCCTTTAGCCACCTAGCAATGTAATCACATGGAAATGACTCATTGTGGGTTCTTTTTTGTCTGTCTGCAGTCACATCTTCTGTATGCATAGTCCTCCTATTCCAGCACTTAGCAGGGTGGAGATGGACCAATTTTCCAAGTCCATAGGAGAAGCTACACTTTTTGCCAATGTTATGGGAGGGATTGTGTTTAGGGACAGGTGTATAGCTTCAAAATAGACTAGTTCCCAAGGAAATGTTTCACTAACATTAATGAATATATCTAAATAGTGTTTGGCTTGGGGTACAGTTACCCCTGTACCCTCTACCCTTAGAAGACTAAGAGCTCAGTCTTCTTTGTTACTTCACTGTAGCAAGCAGACTTGACTGCCATCCAAAATGCATCCACTTCCCGTATGCATTGGCTGAAATGGCCCTTATCTCCAGGTCCAGTGGAGTTTATCTTGACTGGTCCAGGCCAGTTGTGAGAACTCCATTCTACTTTGTTTAGGGTTGCCTATGTAACCTAGTTTTAGACAATGAAAAATGAATATGAAAGAAAATCTGCTAGAAATGTCTGGATATTGGTATAAGAAGATGTGATACTTGCCAAATGTGGCCTTGGGGGTTGCTCGCCAACATGTTGAGGATGGTAGAGCAGGAAGGAAAACCTGGGTCCTTGATAACAAAATTGAGCTTGGAATTAACCAAACCCTGTAGCCTCCCTACCTCAGGACTCACTGTTAAGTTTAAGCATCCTTTAGTCAAGCTTTCTGTTGTTGTTGTTGCTTAGTCGCTAAGTCATGTCTGAATCTTTTGCAACCCCATGGACTATAGTCCACTAGGCTCCTCTGTCCATAGGATTTCCCAGTACAGGCAAAAGCACTCTCTCTGACACCACCACCATGTCTGTTTATAAGTCCTTCCCCAAGATTGGCAGCCCACAAGTGTGAGCCATGCATGTCTCATGTTTCTGCGGTACTTGCAATATTGTCACAGTAATAAAACCCAACATTTGGGCGGCAGTCATCAGTTTGCACAGTGCTTTTATTTCATTTGGTTCTAATGACAACCTTGTGAGATAGAGGCGTTAAAATATATTACTAAGTATTGAGATACTCCCAAACAAGTACTAATATCATGGTCACTCTGGGAAATCTGAGGTGGAGAGGGTGGTATTTATTGAAAACCTGAGAGATTTCTTGGGAGTCAGGGAAGAATAGATTAAAATGGGTGGTTGGTCACTCGTAGAAGGTCATGGGGATGAAGATGGTGACACAAGAGGCCATTTTCAGTTTCTCGGGGTTCAGTGGGTGAGGCACCAACCCCGACTCCAGACAGCGAAGCGCCTGGGCTCTGTCCTAGGACACTGCTTCTCTGTGGGGTGAAATCCTTCAGACACACGTGTGTATTACTTCATTGTTCTCCTCCCAGCCTGGTGGTCTTTGCCCCAAATTTGAGACAAGGGGAGTATGTTTGATAAAAGTCTTAAAAGTATTATAAAATACCAAAAACATTGGGCTCCTTTGGGAGGGTCTTGATAAGAGCGTTGCAGCCTTGTTAGAAAGGGAGAGCACCTCTGCTTGAAAGGGAACAATGAAGACAGCTAAACAGACTCTGGGAAATATTGGCAGCTCAGAAGCTAGGTGACATCATTGATTAATGGAACCAATGTTTATTAAGCTGTGATGAATAAAACAGATATGCGTCTTGTCTTAAAGATGAAAGGTACCTATACTCTAGTAGTGAAGACAGATAATAATGAAGTAAAAAGGGAAACGTTGGTTGCTCAGTCGTGTCCGACTCTTTGTGACCCCTGGACTGCAGCCCTCCAGGCTCCTCTGTCCATGGAGCTCTCCAGGCAAAAATAGTGGAGAGGGTTGCCATTCCCTTCTCCAGGAGATCTTCCCGATTTAGGGATCGAATTTGAGTGTCCTGCATTTCAGGCAGATTCTTTACTGCCTGAGCCACAGGGAAGCCTAATTGAGGAAATATGTAATTACAAATTGTGGTAACTACTACTAAGGAGGAAGAATAGTACACGTGAGAGAATAGTGGCATGAAGGGGCTGCTTTGTTTTGGGTGGTCAATATAGACCTCTGTGAATAGATTACACTCAAGGTGGGACTGGAAAAATAGGAAAGAGTCAGCCATTCAAAAGGAAGGGCTAAGACAGAGTAAGGGTATTGAGTGGAGAGGGCAGGTACCAGCCACAGCATATGCAATGGGCCTGAGGTAGGAAATAGTTTGTATGTTCAAGAAACTGATTTTCTAGGTAGGGTTCTTTCATCATGTCAGCAGAATTTATTGAACTTTTCCCTTGTGTCTAGTTTTGTCCTAGGAATTGTGGAGGATGGATATGCATGTGTATATGTGGAGGCTGGATTGCTGCAGGATACTTGATGGGGGAGGTGGGTGAGATTTACACTGGAATGCACAAAAGTGAGTGGGATTTAAATGGGGAGATGGTGAGAGGCAATATATGGAAAGACAGAGAGTGGAAACAAACATTGTGTTTGTGGGGCAGTGACGAGATTGTTTCTGAGAGTGAGAATAGTGGATAATCTTGAATTAATTCTTCTTAATTGAGGATTAATTAGCAACTCTCTGAGATTCCCAGGATACCATGACTTCTCTCCCTTTTAAACTTTACTTAAACTTTACTCCTGTCCATTTACTTAAATTAATTAGGTCAGCCCAGTGCTTCATAGAGAAAAATAAAGTAAATATCCTGCCACTGAGACTTGCTTTCAAAGCACACGGCTACTGAATTTTCAGTGGCAAATGTTCCTGACCTCCAGGATTCCCCATCTTATAGTCCATCCGTATTTTCATTGTGTGCGTTATCACGCTGCAGGCCTTTCACAATGTTTTACACTGTTTGAGCCGAGTGCTGGCGAATGGCACTTTCAAACACAGGTCATTCACTCTCACAGCTCCACGAAGGTGGGGAGGGGCAGGTAGCATTGTGTCTAAGGAATGAACGAGGAAGCAGAAGGGCAGAGAGGTTAAGTGACTTGTATAAATCACACAAGGGTCAGGGGCTGTGTGTGAATAGGACTCAGCCTCCAAACTCAGTCCAGGGCTCTGTCCACTAAGCCCCCTTTCCACCGCAGGCAGTTCTGAATGTTAGAGGAACAAGGAAGTAGGGTTTCAGCAATCCAGATGGAGAAGTGAAAATGGGAGGTGGTGCATGGAAAAGCTTTACTTCACATCAGGTGAATGCTACCGAATTGTTTACCTTTTTGTTAATTTTAGAGCATCGCACATCTTCCAGTGCCCAAACTGTAGGTATTGAGAACTTTCGGAAAGTAGAGGCTCAACANCAGTGCAGACGGAGAAGTGAAAATGGGAGGTGGTGCATGGAAAAGCTTTACTTCACATCAGGTGAATGCTACCGAATTGTTTACCTTTTTGTTAATTTTAGAGCATCGCACATCTTCCAGTGCCCAAACTGTAGGTATTGAGAACTTTCGGAAAGTAGAGGCTCAACAGTGAGTGATTGGCCTTACACTGCCACACCTGTCTTCCCATCCCTGCTCCTTCCCCTCTGCTGGAGGACGGATATCCTCAGTACCATCACTGTCAGACGCATCTCAGGGCTCAGTCCGCAGGTCACCCTCCATCTTATCCCTGTAGCTGTGCTGCTTCCAGATCAACGTTGTTTGTCTTGTGCTACAACTTTGAGGACCAAAAACTGTAGAAAGTGCCACATCTGAAGTTTTTGCCCCGGACCGGCAGCTGCTTTTCCTATTTGGATGCAAAAAGCAACATAAGCAGAGCCTGCCGGCTGCCCTTGCTGAGGCTTCTCCTCCTCCTCCCTCAGTGCTCCAAGTCCAGCAAGATCTGTGCTCACAAACACTTTTCTGACAATCTAGTCTTGAATTCAAGTCTTGAGTACAAACTTCTCTGAAATAATCACTTTCCAAGTGAGTTTTAGGAGTCTGCAAAGTAGTCACGAATGAAAAGTGTGTCGTCCCAGCCTAAGCTATTATCCTGCAATTGCGTCACTCTACAGTTGGAACCTTTTTCTAAAAATCTTGACCCTGCATTTTCTTTAAATCTTGACCCTACGGGGGAGTTCTAATGAAATGGTGAATTGGTTTCTGCCCCACTAGAAAGAGACAATTGGATATAAGTTGTATTAAATTCAGAGAAACTAAGACCTATCCTGTGTGGGGTTTTCTAGATAAATCTGCTTCTGCCCTATACATTTTTAATGACAATGTGGTTTCAAACTCGGTGTTATTCAATACAGAATCAAAGCTGACTCGGAGAAAAATACTGTTTGATTCTATTTAGTCCACATTTCCCTCCCCACTTTTGGGTGTCTGCCTGTGCAACTGGGGGTGGGTTTGTGTATAATGCGGTCTGAATACATTCTTATAAGTATTAGAAGTATGGAAACACAGAGCCCTCTGTGACCCCCAGAGCCCTCTGTTGATCACTGGTGTTTGTTGTTGGAGGAAGGCAAACATAAGCATAGAAGTGTTATTGAACAGAAACCCCTTCAAAAATGTCTCTGGGCTTTTGTTCTCAGGGTTGCATAGCAGTAGGGGGCCCCCCTCCTCAGAAAGCATACTTATGCAAGTATTAAGAACTGGCTGAGATAAGAAGTAAAGCTTAAGAGACCTTCATCATTAGCTGCTAGTGGTAGAGATTAGTGATCCTACTATAGGATTACAGACGGAAAGAGTGCCAGTGTTGGTTAATTGTTCATTAATGCTTGTAAAATAAGCCAGCTGGAGGAAAACTGACCATTGTCTGCTCTCTCAGAGTGAAACTAAATTGGATCTGTTCATCAATGGCAGTATTGATGTCAGGAAAAAAAAAATACACATGTAAACTTCTTCCCTGTGACTCCCTCTCAATTTTAAATATTTAATTAAAAACTGTTATCCTAACAATGACTAAGTTATCAATCCATCTTTCTCTCTCTGGCTGGCCTTTATCTCAGCTAAGAACACTTTCCTTCCCATGCATTTGCTTTTTGAGTTTTTGATCTGATACGAAAACAGAACTGATTTCCTAAGACAGCCTGTAGATACAAATAAGCCTTATGATTAGTGGTTGCGATGTTGAGATATGGTGGGCATGCTACTTAAAAATCCCAGAGAACTTTGAGCCCTTCTTTTCCCTGCCTCCCTACTTTGTCCCTTCCCTCCCCCCCTCCAAACCTGCCCCACAGTAGTAAGGCTCCCCTTTCCCACCCCACCCCAGGCACAGGCAGGGTTAAATGATTTGTCCAAAGTCACACGCCCTACCCTGTCCAAGTTAGGAAGAGAGCCAAGAACCTTTGCCTTTTTCTAGAAAATGTTGTTGTAGGGTCAGAGACAATATAGCTAATTGTTTCTGAATCCCCAAATAGGAAATATTTAAGCATGTTCCTCCAGTCTTTGTATTTAAGGCAATGGTTGGAGTAAGTTTATTCACTCAGGAAGTATTTATTGAGTTCCCAGCATGTGCAACAGTGATGAACAAATGACACAGTTCCTGCCTTCATTCTGTTCATAGAATTGCGGGGACCTAGAATATCTTACAAATAAAAATGGAGGGGAAGCGTAATGAAGGGGAAGCAGTGACTGTGGCTGGGGGTTATCACAGAGAGATGTTTGGAGCGAGACATGGTCTCCCTAAGAGAGGAGCTGAGGGCTGGGTGAGAGATAGTCCCCCTTTTCTCGGGGGAAAGGGGTTACAGTGGGTGCGGGGGAGCTTGTATGAGATCCTGATGGGTGAAGGAATCTCTGTGTTGCAGACCCAGCATAAAGGAGAAGATACTCGGAATTTGGAAACAGGTTCAGGTAGCCATCTGTAGAGGTGACCCTCTTGACGAGTGTTGCTGATGAGCCAAGAGTGTGAGTGTCTAACAAGAAACACAGTCCACCCCCGCCTCCTCTCCTACCTCGTCTCTTCCCACTTCTTGCTTGTTATCCTCAAGCCACAATGGCCTTCCTTCCCTTACTCCAACACCCAACTCCGTGTTCCTGCATTTGTCAGCCCTCTGCTCTCTTGCACATTTTAACATCTGTGAACCCTTCTCTCTTCTCTCTGTTCATTCCTTCACTCATTCATTCAACAAATATTTATGGAGTGTTTACTAGCTACCAGCTCAAGGCACCACAGATTTATCAGGAAACAAATCCTTTCACTGCCAGTTCTAAAGTCACCTCCTCAGAAGCATATTTCCTTCCTATTACATGGGTGTCTTTTTGTTACTTATTAGAGCAGGTTTCACACTCTGAGGTTATTATGTTGTTTCCTGCATATTTGTTATATATTTTTCCCTTAAAATGCGAGCAACTCAGAGGGCAGGGACCATGCCCCTCGGGTTCATCACTATACCTCCAGGACTTAGAACATTGTCGGACACATTCTGTAATACTGAATGACCAAATAGAGAAAGAAAAAAAAACAGGTTACAGATTAGACAGCAGCTGATGTAAAGTGCATTTTCTTCCAAGAAGTAATATTTATAGAGCACTGTGGCCATTCTTCAATTGAATGCCAGGTTGGTGTGTTATTGCCACGTTCTGTAGCCACTCGGATGTGTTAGCTTTGTGTGTGTGTGTGTGTGTGGGTTAGCTTTTAAAATCCTATTTTCTTTGTTCAGATACATTTCAAAATTTTACTGATTAGTTGAATTTGTTATATGTCTTGCTTTCTAAAAATGCATTTATGTGATCAGTGATGAAGACACAGTCAAAACCTAAAATTTCCTTGACTTCACTAGTTAAATAGCTATCATAGAGAATGTGAGGCCATCACCATGGAAAGGATGCTGGTATCTGGTTGTTATTTTATATTTCACCTAAGGCTAGAATGAAGTATACGAAGCCCCTCATTTTATATCTTGTGCTCTAAACATTTCAAAAACATTCATTTGTTTATCCTCAAAGTAAACAATTAAGCAGACTAGAGGCAGACTTTATAATGATCCCCCTTTTTAAAAATTAATAAGTCAGTTGTGGTGCAGAGACAATAAATAACTTTTTACCGTTATGCCATTTCAGAATAGACTGCATATGACGAGTTGAGGTTCCACATCAAATCTGCAGCAGGGATTAAGGGATGGGGTGGCTTGTTCCACAGCCGACTGGCCATTGTTGGCACTGGCTCAGCGAGAAGTCCCTATTAGCTTAAGGAGAAGGTAAATTTGGTATCTGGGATCCCCTGTTATCATTATCTATTCTTCTGGCCTGTTCTGTGTTTCCTATTAAGTCCTGATTTCTGCCTGCTCTGCTTCTGGCTTGAAAAGCCTCAGTATCCATTGGTTAGAAGCAAGGCAGCAAACTAAAACACAGGCAGGCCTTCAGACCTAAATAAGGACCAACTCTCACAATTTTCTGTGTCCATGTTGCAGTGTGTTTATCCACTGATATGAGAGATTTTTCAGGATAATGTAAAAAATCTAGAATCTTTGGCTCTGTTTTGAGTCATTTGAGCTATAACTTTCAATTGTAGTTTCAACTATAATTGTCCCCAGTAGTTGGGAACGGTAGCAAGATTTCCAGAGATGCAGACATGTAAGACAGAGTGCTCACACCTCTGTAGCTGATTGCTCTAACTCCAATGTACTGTTTATCGTGGTTCTATTTTAGTTTAATAATATTACCCCAAAAATATCTGGCATGGGATTTGCAAGATCAAAAGGAAAGATTCTATAATTCAGACCAAAAGAGGACTGATGGAGAGAAGAAGAAAAAAAATAAGAGAGAGAGCAAGAGGCCACCAAGCATGGGTTATAATCTAGGCCAACATGGCTCTAATTTGGAGGAAGAGGCCTAGGGGTGATGGGCCTTGGAGGGCTTATGCAGGCCTTACAAAGAGGTTGGAGGAGAAGGTTTATCGGTCTTGACCCAGCTCTCAGTGCCGTTGATGGTGGGGTTGCATAAGAGCCCAACAGATTGCAAGCGGCACTGTGTATTGTTAGCATCAGTTTTAGCAAGTTATAGGGATGATCTTAACTCCCTACACCTTGCATCTTAAAAACAGTTTTTAAAAAAGCTTTTCCTCACCTCTTTATAGCAGTGACGAGCAAAATTCAGCTTGTGACCATCTAAATATATCAAATTCCCAATTGCATTGTCTAAGTCTTATTTTTGTATCTTCATAATGCTGGTAAACAGGGCAGAAGGGCCTGCTTACTATCTGCATTACTCTGTTCACACATCAGGCTCCACAGCAGAGGACAGAGGTCCTGGGGTGAAGGGAAAAGTTTTATAGGTGAATCTGTGGATTTGTCTGTTCTTTGTGAAGGTGTGAACAGTTAACCATTACTCAAGTTGCATTTTCAGGTACAAAGTTCTTTCAGATTCACAAACAAATTTTAAAAAATCAAGAGGAAGAAACTCTAAAATCGGAAAAGTAGGACTTTCACATCTTAAAACAGACATGTTCATGAGTCTATTAAGGTTCAGGAGGCAAATTCTAGGAATCAGTGAACTAAAATGGACTGGAATGGATGAATTTAACTCAGATTACCATTATATCTACNTTAAAATGACTGATTCACAATGCAGAGTTTCTCAAAGTATTTTCTGAGGAACACTAAACCTGTGGGACATTAATAGATGATATTCCTCCTGCCCCCACCAGGTGGCTTAGGGGTAAAGAATCTGCCTGCAATGCAGGAGATGCAGGTTCGACCCCTGGGTCAGGACGATCACCTGGAGTAGGAAGTGGCAACATCCTCCAGTATTTTTGCCTGAGGAATCCCATGGACAGAGGAGCCTGGTAGGGTAAAACCCATGGGGTTGCAAAGAGTCAGACGCAACTTAATGATTAAACAACCACCAAGAAAAAATAAGGATTAGTTGGTTAAATGAATTAACTTTGAAAACACTGAGTTAAGGTAAAACATATTTGACTTTTTAGAGCTCTTCCAATTTAATATGCTTTGTGAATCTCCAAGTGTTTATGTAGTCTGAAAATGAAAGTAAAGTGAAAGTCGCTTAGTCGTGTCTGACTCTTTGTGACCCCGTGGACTATACAGCCCATGGAATCCTCCAGGCCAGAATACTGGAGTGGGTAGCCTTTACCTTCTCCAGGGGATCTTCCCAACCCAGGGATCGAACCTAGGTCTCCCTCATTGCAGGCAAATTCTTTACCAGCTGAGTCACAAGGAAAGCTCTTATATACTGTGAAGCATTTGCCAAATACATAGGAACATGTGGTTCTGTGATCATATTAAGACCAGTGTTTTGAGGAGCACACTTTGGGAAAGACTAATAGTCTTTCTTATGTCTAGTAATAGTTTCTTATGTCTAGGATAACAGCTGCTGCTGCTGCTGCTAAGTCGCTTCAGTTGTGTCCGACTCTGTGCGACCCCATAGATGGCAGCCCACCAGGCTCCCCCATCCCTGGGATTCTCCAGGCAAGAACACTGGAGTGGGCTGCCATTTCCTTCTCCACTGCCTGAAAGTAAAAAGTGAAAGTGAAGTCGCTCAGTCGTGTCCGACTCTTAGCGACCCCATGGACTGCGGCCCACCAGGCTCCTCCATCCATGGGATTTTCCAGGCAAGAGTACTGGAGTGGGGTGCCATTGCCTTCTCCAGGATAACAGCTATTTCATGTAAATTTACTCAAGCTGGAGACTTAGAGTAAGGAAATGCTACCTAATAAAGGGAATGCCAGCATCAGTTATTGAAAATTAATGAGTAATGGCATTGTGTTTATCACTTAAAGTTGTCACTGAGGCACCTTCAGTTCACTGTACTAGGTGAATGGGATATGAATAAGTAAGACACCTTGTGTGTATAGATTGTGGTCAAGTTTGGGAAAAAAATACAAAAATCAGTCATTTCAATATAGTGATGTAATTACCAGGACTGAGGCATATGTAAGATAGAGCAGAAGCTCAGAGAAGGGACTGTTAAGCCAGCCTGGGCATTCAGGGGATACTTTCTGGAGGAGATGATGCCATAACTGACTCTTTCTGTCGCAATTTATTTATTTATTTGTTTGGCTGAGTTGGGGCTTCGTTGCGTCAGCAGGATCTTTCCTTGTGCTGCATGGACTCCAGATGAGGCGTGGATGCTCAGTTGCTCTGCAGCATGTGGGATCTCAGTTCCCAACCAGGTATGGAATTCGTGTCCTCTGCATTGCAAGGCAGGTTCTTAACCAGTGGACCACTGGGGAAGTCCACACCATAACTTACTCTTAATGGAAAGTGGGAGTTAACCACATGGAGGGTGGAGAGAGAAACCTTCCAGGCAGTACATTACAACCATAAGCATAGATGAGGGAAACTGGGGGGCTACAAGCATTTGATTTCGGGTATTACAGATAGAAGAATCTGAAAAAGTATCACTTTAGAAGAAGAGACTGTAGCATTTGGGAGAGGGGAGGGCCAGTAGAGTGCTTGGGATACAGCACAGCCACTTCACTCAGCTACACATATAGCACCCAGGCCATGACCAACACCAACACCTTTAGTGCGGGAGAGGTTTTTTTTTTTAAATTATATCAAAGCAAAGCACACCTAGAAGTGCCTCAAACAGCTAAATTTGGGCCTGTAGCGGAAGAGGAAAAGAGCAGTGACGGTCCTCTACAGCAGTGGGGGGCTGCGAGAGGAACATGACGCCTCTCACCCTAGCTCATTATGCTGTAGCTGGCGGACTGAGCAGAGATGAGCTTCTCTGTATAGCAGCTCATTAGCAAAAGAAGAACTCTGACATTAGTTAAAATGTTGATAGATGTGACAGGTGGTGTGAAGACGAGATGGTGTTGTCAAATTGGAGTGGGAGCCCTCCAGCCTCGTGCCTTGCTTTATATAACCAGTTTATGCAGCATGTATTAAACTGTTAAAAAGAGAGTCTTTATTGAGTAAAACATACTAGAAAAGTACAGATTACTGTTTTGTGGACTGAAACAAAGTCTGATAGTAAAAAAAAAAAAAAAATTACCTTACACTTAGTGCTTGTAAATATCCAAATCTATTATTTGACTTTATCTTAGGTCTTTTTGGTATACACAGCATAGTTATTCTCTCTGATCTTCAAATTCTCTATTTGATCCCTTTTATCTGCCTAAAAATCTGCGCTGGGATCCTCCATTGGGGAACAATGGAAAAAAAAAAAAACTCAGAGTAGAAACAATAAGAAAATCTTTCCTCGATCCAAGACCTTTTTGAATTATCATACAATCTTCTCTTTCTCTCATCATCTTTGATTGGCTGAAAAAGGTTTTCATTCACTGTTCATCATTTCCAAGCCATGTATTCACTTTAAACGTCTGCAATATGGTTTTAGTTACTAGCACTATAAAGAGATAGCTCTTTCAGAGATCCTCAGTGACTTCCTGCTTCCTACTAAGCAAATCTGACAGCCATTTAGTTTTTTTAAAAAATTGCATTGTTTATTCTCCGTAATCTTTCCATGCCTGTAGCATCACTGAAACTATAGTATTCTTGAAACACTCCACTTCTTTGTATTTAGTGGTTTGTGTATATACACTTGTTTTGCCTTCTAAGGACTTGGGTCGCAACCCCAGGTATGCTACTTACTGTGTTACTTGGGGGCACATTATTTAACTTTTCTGAACTTCAGTTTTCTCACCTCTAAAAGGAAAGAAAGATAATACTGACCTGATAGAGTTGACTTGAAGATTAAAATTAGGTAATCTATGTAATATCATTATCACAGTAGTAGGTACTCAACAAATATTGGTCCTTTTCTGAAACTGGACACCAGAAATTCTGCTTCAGCCACCGTAGAAGAATCAACAGTTTTTATTACAGTATTTTCCAGGTGGCCATGTATTCCTATGCAAGGCCCTCTCTCCTTGTTGCTGGTTCTACATTTTGGTTTATGACATCATCAAGACCTGGGTCACAATTCTGCACCACAGCTACAAAGGAATATGGGAAATACAGCTTTTAGCTTTCTAACCTTTGCAACAGAAGACTACAAACGAAAATGGTAGTAGAATGGTTTAAATTTAAGCAATTTACCTACCTGCCTCATCTAGCCTGAGTTCTTGATCATCATCATTACAGTATCAAATATAGAAATGATACTAAGTGTATCAGAAAGACTCACACAAGCCCCAGCTCTGCCCTCTTGACACTTCAAATCAAGTGTATAAACACTGATACAGTTAAGCACATATGGAAGCCATGTAGACAGGTAGCAGAGATGTAGCTTGCTGATAGATGGTCCAGCATTATCGAGTGTTAAGCACATTTGAAAATTAGGTTTAGAGACAGAATCAGGAGGAAGTTTTCATCTCGTTTTGAAGTGGCTCTGAAAGAAAAGTCTATGGAGGCTGTGGAATTTCGGAAAATGTTTGGCTAAGGGAAGAGCATGCTGGAGAAGGTGAGGGTATGTGAGAGAGTGGAGCACATGACAAGCAGGACTCAGGAGACATGTCAGAAACTGGAGCCTGAGGCCTGGGCCCAACGCGCACCTGGCCTGTGAGGAGTGGAGGGAAGTGACTGGGGACATAGAATGGCTCATGGGAAGCCTGGTCCTTTAAAATTTCTCAGGAGGAGTGCTATCACCTATCCTCTCTGAGAACTGATCAAGCTGGGAGCTGGGGCATTCTTCAAGGAATGAGTTCTCCAGCAGTTGTGAAGGGTAGAGTGATGGATGTTTCCCACGGTTTCCCACTGAAGCAGGTCTGTGGGTCTGGGCTTCACTGCATTTCCAGACATTTGTGTTGGTCCAGTTTTGCCACCTGATGGGATGGGAAGAAGCATGAGCTCATCACCCATGAGCTGCTGCCAAGCAGCTTCTTTTCCAGATATTGTAGCTGTATGTTTCAAGCTCTTCTCTGCTGGTTTCTGCATCAACACCTTATCATGTTCAGTTCCAGGGGAACAGTTTGGCTTTATCACCTGTTAAATGGTGATATCTGAGCTTTCCGCCTGCCTGTAAGTGTCCCAAGAGCAACGAGAAAACATAAGGTGCAGATGCAGTAGAAGAAACCTACAACTGCAGCATGTGTTTGCTTTGTTCTCAACCTGTTCTTTAAAGAAATCACAGAAGGGCCCCTTCTTAACCAGCAGCCCATTGAGGATGGATAAAATGTATGCTTTTATTCCCTGGATGGGTAACAGAGCCCCTTTTTCCTTTTGTTTCCTATATTTCCTAACTTTCCCCTGCAACATCTACTCCTCAGTAATTTTAAATTTCATTTCTGTTTTCTGATTTTACTATCTATTTTGCTCCAGATGATTATAAATCTAAACTGGGTTGTGAAGAGTAGTTATTTAAAATATGGTTCATGAAAGAAGGTACCAGTCCTCAAACCATGTGTTACTAACTTGAGATGGAATAAAGAGCTTGGTCCAGAATATGTCAGCTACCTTACTAACAATACTGTTTAGCTCAGCTGACATTTATTGATTTGGAAGAAAAAACTTATTGATGAAGGAAGCAGCGCATTAATTTTTGGTGCAAGTTCTTTGCCTTATTCAGAGGTTCCCAAGTAGCACAGTGGTAAAGAACCCACATGCCAATGCCGGCGATACAAGAGATGTTGGTTTGATCCCTGGTTTGGGAAGATCCTCTGGAGTAGGATATGGCAACCCACTCCATTTCCTATTCTTGCCTAGAAAATTCCATAGACAGAGGAACCTGGCAGGCTATAAGTCCACAGGGTCACAAAGAGTTGGACACAACTGAGCAACTAAGCACAAGTACACAGCACCCATCCTTGTCCTATTACAGACCGGCATTTTGAACAGAACTGATATACATTTATATCAGTAAATTGTTTTGCAGAATTTTCTACTAAATTTAGACCACTATAAATATGAAGTGACAATTTAGAACCCATATTCGCTTTATTAATTACTTTGGACTCTGAAAAGCATCATTTTCCAGGATAACACCTCAGGGAGAAAGGAATAAAATGCCAAAGGAATCTCAATGTGTTGGGCAAAGATACTGAGTTCAAGGCAGTCTGTTGAGGTGGGGCACTTTCTTTTTTTCCATTTTTCACACCCCACTTAACATAGCATCTCATAGAGGAGGCTGAATAAGGTAGATACGCATAAATAACTTACTGAATGCAATCTTCTCTTTTTCAAGTTACATTTTTTCTGTGTCATTTAAAGAAATTTAAACTACTCAAGTTTTGGCTGGAGTTTCTGCAGCATGTCTGTGAGCATGCAGTGACTTGAATCCCTGACAACACCTTCTCACCCATTGCGAGAGGAGGCCTGATGAGGCTCGTGCCCTTTGTAGAAGGCATCCTTGGTTCATCATCTACTCAATGTAAGGGAGACGTTTCCATCAGAAAACTTTTCTGTTTTCTCTTTCTAACATTTGACTTCCAAGCAAGAATCACAGGTGCCCTTAACCCCCTGTTTTACACTCTCCCCTGTGATTTTTTTTAAAAACTTAATTTAAAGTCAGCATGCTGAGACTCTGAAAGTTCTTTTGTAGAAAACCTCAAACTCTAGCAGAGTAGGAAAAAAAAAACTTGACAAAGTAAAATAATCAATTGCAAGTTGGTGAACCTTTAAAGAGTATTAATTCAATTGGATAAACTGCAGTTAAATAACTTTCATCAAGCAAACTGGGTTAGGTGGTTAAAAGCAAGGAAAAAATTCTAAAAACATACAGTGGGTAGTAGTTTATGTGTCAAGAAAAACTGAGAGAATTTTTGAAGCTCTGATGTCTAGCAGATAGCACTTAAATCATTTTTCTCCAAACTTCAGTCATAATACTTCAAAGAGTTATAGCCATAATACAAATTTTTAGACTAAGAAGTGGTGTTTGAAGTTATTTTATAGGATTTTGCTGTAAGGGCTCCAATTGATTTGTAGTAAGATAAAAGAAGAAAACTTTATTTTCGAAGCTTTGTCGGAAAAAGCTTCCCTTCCATTGGTCGTTCTGCCAATATGCCTGCAGGGCATGATGATGTAGACACTGATATTATATGCCTATATGAACTGAGCAGCCTTACACCTCCTGCTGTTTGTGTTATGGTTAAAATCTGTCACAAAACTAGTGGTGATTTATTAAATGTTTAATGAAGTAAGACAAAAACTTCAATAACTACAAACAGAAAAGTAGAACATTACATTAAAATATAATAATACATATTACGTTTCTTTTTTTCTTCCGAATTTTCACTTGCTGCAAATGATAAGGGCACCTTTGGAAATCTAGACAGCATAAAAAGAATATTGAGAAGCACCTACTCATGTTAACAAAGGGTATGCTTTAGTTTCATTCTTTGCTTTCTTTTTCTTCTCCATAAGATAGGAAAAACTCTGTTCCCACACAACAGAGAATATGCAAACCTTGCTTACTAATAGCTTCTTTGCTAAACTTTCTATTCATAGTATATAAAATACTTCATTATCCATGTAGAACTAGATGACAGATTTGAAGTGTGGGGTTAGTGCTGCATCAGTTTTATAGAATTCTATTTAAATATCACTCTAATAAACTTTAGCAAAGTTTATAAATATGAAACTGTATGACAATACACAATTATAGGCATATCTGAAAATTGTCTTTTAAAAATAGATTCTATTTTTTCCTTCCACTTTAGAATCTAGGATACCATTTTAATTGAAAAAAAGAAAAGGACATTTTTACATTGCTTACCTAGCTGCCTGTATGTCTCAAGCTAATGTCTATTTTGTGTGTGTGTGTATATGCACAGGGTAGTTGCTATTTTCATTACATTATTATATTATGTTTATAACTCTCTTCTTGTTATATATTTTACTCCTCTCGCTCTCCTTCCTTCTCTATCTCTCCTCTAAACTATTTAATGGATTTGTAGTATCAAATGATTCCTTATGTTTATTGATTCTGATTTACTTAATCCTTGTAATGGAGATTTATAGCCTAAGTGAAGGTGGAATTTTGAAAATGCAGAAATATTGATTTTGTTATAAGCATAAAATTCCAGCCTAACTATATGAACATCTTGTTTGCATTAAATTTTCTGAAAGGTCTTGCCATTTATGTTATCTGAAATAGCCTGGCTTACTAGAGGGTCATTTCTCTGTAGACTTGGTTGATATAAGTTTAAGGATATCTTCCAATAAAATAATTAAATGATTTATTTGGAAGAAGGATGACCTAACAATTAGTTGATTGGCTAAATTTTTCACTTCTTAACTGTCCTTCCCCAATTTCTTGGGTTCCCAGGTGGCACCAGTGGTAAAGAGCCTGCCTGCCAAGGCAGGAGACATACAAGATGAGGGTTTGATCCCTGGGTTGGGAAGATCCCCTGGAGGAGGGCATGACAACCCACTCCAGTATACTTGTCTGGAGAATTCCCATGGACAGAGGAGCCTGGCAGGCTACAGTCCATAGGGTCGCAAAGAGTTGGACATGATAGAAGCAATTTAACATGCATGCACATGGTGAATCTATATAGTTTTAGCTTCTAAAGTTTTGCTTCATTCACGCATTCATTCACTTATCCATCCATCCATTCATATTCACTCACAAAACATTAACTGAACCCTACTCTGCATGTCCTATAGAAAACACTAGGAAAATAGCAATGAGAAAACCAGATACAGTCCTGCCTCCATGGAATTTATAGTCTTGTTATGGAGATAACAAAAAGCAAAATAATTAAAAAGTTGCAATGGGTTCTATGAAAGAGACAAAGTGCTTTTAGTATAAAAACTTGAAATTCTTTCAGATCCATTGAAATAGAGTGATGTGTAAAGGCTGACTGAACAACAAAGTGACTCATCACACAGTTACATCTGACCAAATAACTCAAATGATTTTTGAGTATCATTATTTTAGTTATCTTGGCATATCAAATAAGATTAACCATGGAAAAAATCAGAACAGTTCATCACTTACTGGTCTAAGAACTATTGGTCTGGTATAAACTTTTTTAAAATAAAAAAGACAGATTTTGTAACTATTTCTTTCTGGATTTAGTATTTCTTGATATTTCCAAGTTTCACCATTTTAAGCAACTTGACTTTAAACAAAATTATTGTCACTTAAAAATTAGAACTTGAACTATTTTCCATTTAAAAATAAACATTGTGTGCTGTTGGGAATGTAAATTGGTACAACCACTATGGAAAACAGTATGAAATTTCCTTAAAAACCTAAAAATAGAGTTAGCGTATTATCCAGCAGTCCCAATCCTGGGTATATATTTAAAGAAAACAAAAACATTAATTTGAAAAGATATATGTACCCCAATTGTTCATAGCAGCATTATTTGCAGTTGCCAAGATATGAAGACAACTTAAATGTCCCTCACAGATGAATGGATAAAGAAGTAACATTCCGTGTGGGGCTTCCCTCATGGCTCAGTGGTAAAGAATCCCCCTGCAATGCAGGAGACGCAGGTTTGATCCCTGGGTTGGGAAGATCCCCTGGAGAAGGAAATAGCAACTCACTCTAGTGTTCTTACCTGGGAAATCCCATGGACAAAGGAGCCTGGTAGGCTACAGTCTATGGGGTTGCAAAGAGGTGGACACAACTTAGCAACTGAACAATAACAACAAAATATTCCATGTAGTGAAATATTACTCAGCTATTAAAAAAAATGAAAAATTTGCCGTTTCCAACAATATGGATTGTCCTTGAGGGTATAGTTCTTAGTGAAATAAGTCAGACAGAGAAAGATAAATACTGTATCTTTTAATTTACATGTGGAATCTAAAAAATAAAAGAAACAAGTGGTTATAATAAACCAGAAACAAACTCATGTGTATAGAGAAAAAACGAGTGATTACCAGTGAGTGGTTGAGGGAGGGGCAAAATGAGGGAAGGAGATTAAGAGATCCAAACTCCTAGGTATAAAATAAATAAGATGCAAAGTGCAATAATGTATAGTACAAGGAATATAGCCAATATTTTATAATAACTTTATATGGAGAATAATCTATAAAAATATCAAATCAGTATTTCGTGCACCTGAAACTAACATAATAATAGTAAGTCAACTATACTTAAAAACATGAACCTTGGAAATCACTTTAAAGTTTATAATAGTGAATAATCATATTTTTCCCTTTAATTCTTCCCCCAAAATAGAACCATGTACTATCTATAGATAGTTTGGGCATAATCTAGTATATTTAGATGTACATAAATCTTATATATATATAAATGCTTTGGTCATTATGTTGGATAGTAAATTTGCATATCAGCTGAGGAATAGAGTGATGGCGTGGGCAGCCTGCTCGTAGGCCTGGTTTCCAGCTTTGACTCTCCTACAACTCTATAAAACTGTAGAGAAGCAAATTCATTCAACTCAACAGATACTCAACAAGAGTTTATTTAGTCCATGCCATTCAAATCTTTACAAAAATTGAACGGTCTTTAAGAACATTACCATTTATTTTTGAGAGGAAAAGATAATTTCATTAGTAACACATGATGGAATAAAATCAGAGTCATAAAGAAGAATCAACTAGGAAGTAGCATTATTCAAATAATATATAAATCATAGAGAGAAGAGTAAATCTGGAAAAGCTTCACACAGGAGCTGGCATGCAAAACAGGCCTTGAAAGTAGATAAAATTGCAGTGAGCAAAGATGGATAAATAGAGGTTTCCAGGGAGATAGCTCACCATGAACGAAGGAATGGAGGCAGGAAAGTATGTGTCCACTTCTCTGACTTGGAACTGTACACGCAACAGAATAAAACATTTTGAACCTCTCTTCTTCCCTAGTATTTCAATATTCCCTTTTCCTCCTCATGTGATCGAATTTTAAAATTGCTTTTCGGATTCTTCTCTGAATCGAATTGTCCTACCCCAATGCAAAGGAGGTTAAAGCGTTTGCCTGCAATGCGAGAGACCTGGGTTCAATCCCTGGGTCGGAAAGATCCCCTGGAGAAGGAAATGGCAACCCACTCCAGTATTCTTCCCTGGAGAATCCCATGGATGGAGGTGCCTGGTGGGCTACAGTCCATGGGGTCACAAAGAGTCGGACACGACTGAGCGACTTCACTCACTCACTCACTCTCTCAATGCAAAGGAGTGCAGAACCAAGTTTGATGAAATGCCCTACACATAGGTGCTCAATAAATATTTGTCCAATAAATGAATAAAAGAATGAATCTCTGCTCCCCATCCTCTCCTCCTTTGCTTTCCAGTCTCTTCTCTTGGGCCCTGAGAAATCAACAGCTCGAAGGTCTTAGAAGAAAAGTGATTCAGATAAGTCATTTTAAAGTGGGACCTCTTAGCTCTCAGTCCCTGCGTAGGTACCTAATTTGTGGCAGCCGTGGGTTATGCTAAAGGAGGATCACCCCCTTGACCCTGAGGTGCTTCTCAGTGAAGCTGAGAAAGTTTGTGGTTCATTCCTCTTTCCTTTGTCGCTGCCTGTGGCTACCGTGGAGACAGCTGAGCGTGCTGCTGCACAAGCAGGCTAGCCAAGGGGAAAACAAAGGCACTGGTCTTGGGGGAGTTCTAATCCACTCATTTGAGAAAACAGAGATCTCTAGCTTCCTAGGGTTGCAGGGTTACCTTCACCTGGAATCTCGTGGCATCAGCATGGTTTCACTGTCCTCCACTTGTCTTATAGGATAATTCTGCACCATAATAATAGAGCAGACACATGCCCAGAGAGGCTAATGGCTTTTTGAAAATCTTTTTGTTTTTTGGTAATACCCTATTGCAATGTTTCTAGAAATTTTAAACTATCTTGTTTTTAATCTTCCACCCCCAAATGATTTTCAATCAAACTTCAAAAAAGAGGGTAAAGTAGACTTGAGGAATCGTAGACCTTGACGATGTCCCTCGTCTTGGCTGGGGATACCATGTCAAGGTTCCTGTCCTGCCAGCATGCCACAGTGCTGCCAGGAAAGGCATTTGCTGTTTGCCATCCTCTCTGTGGGGTTCTCACCAAGCACCACCGAGAACAGCTTATTCCTCCATTTCCTTTTCAGACAACACTGGGGATCTGAATGGATACACTGCCAGCATTCCCCGCACCGAGCACCATACTCAAACAATTGGTAGCTAAAGACACTCTTTCACATTATACATTGGCACACATTATTGGTATCTGCAGGTACTTTTATGCCTTGTTAGAAGGTGGAATTTTAGAAAGGTGCCACACTGCTTTTAAATACCTTCTGTGCTTCACAGATTCATTGTAATAATCACCCAAATTGACAGACAGTAAAATTTCAACTTTAATTTGCTTAGCAGTCATGGAAGATAACACAGTGTGAACAGTTCCTCTGAATAAGCTATAATTGTTTTGTTATACCCATGCATTACTCTTCTCAGACAAGGAAGGAATTTGTAACAAGACAGCCTGTTGAGCCTGCTAAATGAGAAAAATGAAGCTTAATTAAAAGATCTATCTTTGCAATAAGGGAATTATATTTTTGTGTGTGTGTCTGTGTGCACGTGTGTGTGTGTGTGTGTGTGTGTGTATTCTTTCCTCATTATGAAATATTCTGAGATAAATCTTCCAATCATACTTTTACATTATAATTATCTGCAAATGACCAATGGCATGCTAGGCTTTATCATATAACCTATGTTGCTGTCTTTTACTTTGCTTGTGTCAATAGGAAATGCAGCAGAAAAAAATGGTTGACAAGCTGTTTTGGAAATCCAGAGCTCCGTTAATTCAAATCAGAAACATCCATTGCTGGGCTAAGAATGCAAATCTATGTACCAGTGTTCTTCTTGCTTAGTCCACAGGACATCTAGTGGTAAGCAGCGCAGTAGCAGCAGTTCACTGAGGCCCCTGTTAGCATTTTCCATCATCATACCCTTCTTCAGGGATGCCAGTGTTTCCTTTATTGCCTTTCTGGGGAAACAGAAGACTGGCTGTCTGTCCCAACTGCAATTTTTTTTTTAATAGAAAACAAATACAAGCTCATCCGTCAGCTTCAAACAATCAAATTATGTTTCTGTAATTTGAGTGGAAAGAAAATTTCAAAAGAAATATATACATGAACTACAGCTTATTACTAAAGCAGTAAGTTTTAAATTTTGGTGATGTGTGATTCTCATGGGTAACTTCTCTTTCTGGACGTTGTGATGGACTTTCTCAGTGATCTCATTTTTCTTTATACTGTTCTCAGAGTTTTGTTTTCAAAACTTTCTACTCCTCCTTGGGCAGGATTTTTTCAAATAAGGTAATATAAAATAATTAACACATTTTATGTAGTTACTATAGGTTATTTAGCTTTTGCCCTCAAATATTTGGGAATATTTACTTTCTAATTTTCCTCTCAACATGCATTTTCAGTATGTAATATGTAGATAAAAATGGGAACTCTGAGAAATGAGTGACAAGCAAACACTATCCAACAGCCAGGGCATTTTATCTGTATAGGTTACAAGAACTTAGCTTCCCAAATAGATTTTGGGAATCAGTAGGATCACATTTTTTAACTGTTTTAATACCAATATCCAAAATATAGACACAAGCTCCTATGATGTGGCTATTAGTAGGTTAATTAGGTAATAATGAATAAGATGCCATAGGTTAGCATAGAGTTAGCACAATAGGATTTGTTTCAGCATGAAATGATGTTGAGTGTTAAAAATTTAATCTTTATGTGCTAATATGCATGACGTATCTTGTTAATTATTGCCAAAAGATTCTTTGTGCTTCTGAACACTAATAAATGAGTAATTCAGAATTAGATTGTTTTGTAGCTATCCATCCATATAGAGTAGTTTGACAAAGTCTACAAGACATCTGAAAATTATATAGGCTTTTAGTATGAATACTTACGATATATACCAAATCAGTTGTAAACATTGTAGTATGGAATACTGATGTCTTAAATAGGTAGAGATAGTTTTTAGCTTTTAACTTATTTTCTTTTAAAGCAAAAGCATTCATATCGGAAGACAAAAGTATACTTACTGTGTATGAAAGCATATATTTATGGGCTTCTCTGGTGGCTCCGTTGGAAAAGGGCATGGCAACCCACTCCAGTGTTCTTGCCTTGAGAATCCCATGGACAGAGGAGCCTGGTGGGCTACAGTCCACGGGGTCGCAAAGAGCTGGACATAACTGAAGTGACTTAGTGTGCATGCACTGGTGGCTCAGTGGTCAAGAATCTGCCCGTCAGTGCACGAGTCATGGGTTCAATCCCTGGTCTGAGAAGATCCTGCGTGCCATGGAGCAACTAAGCCTGTGAGCCACAGCTACTACTGAATCTGTGCTCTAGAGCCTGGGAGCTGCAACTACTGAGCCCATGTGCTCCAACTATTGAAGCCTTCATGCCGTAGAGCACATGCTTGGCAACAAGAGCAGCCACCGCAAAGAGAAGCCCGTGCCCCACAGCTAGAGGGACTAGCACTCCCTCACCGCAACTAGAGAAAAGCCTGTGCGGTGATGAAGACGCAGCACAGCCAAAAGTACATGAATACACTTCAAAATGCATAGACTTATTATTACTAAAGCCTTCTCAATTTTTTTATTTCCTTCACCATTGAAGGAAAATGTCCTTTACCTTTCGTATCAGTAGTTCTGATTAAACTAGTGCTGTTGGTTTTCAGAAATAGTGTTAAGCCTATAAAATATTGAATTAGGTATGCAAATAGAATTACTGAAGTAGCATCTAAATTTCATAACATTTTGATATCATCCACATCTATAAAACAAATATTTTAGCAAAAGTGAGTTTTATCACTTGCTGCATTATTTGTAACTCCAATTTAAAATCAACAGCTGAATATGAAATATGCTAGATTTTTGGAGATTAAATAATTACTTAATTGTCTCTTTTGTGGAAATAAAACACTGAATTTCACAAAGTAATTTTCTTTAATGAGGTGTAATTGACATTAAGGAGCTTCCCTGATGGCTCAGATAAAGAATCTGCCTGCAATGTAGGAGACCTGAGTTAGATTCCTGGGTCAGGAAGATACCCTAGAGAAAGGAATGGCTACCCACTCCAGTATTCTTCCTGGAGAATCCCATGGACAGAGAAGCCTGGCGGGCTACAGTCCATGGGGTCTCAAAGAGTNGCAGAGTATATCATGTGAAATGTCGGGCTAGATGAAGCCCAAACTGGAATCAAGATTGCCAGGAGAAATATCAGTTACCTCAGATATGCAGATGACACCACCCTTATGGCAGAAAGTGAAGAGGAATTAAAGAGCCTCTTGATGAAAGAGAAAGAGGAGAGTGAAAAAACTGACTTAAAACTCAACATTCAAAAAACTAAAATTATGACAGCTGGTTCCATCACTTCATGGCAAATAGATGGGAAAACAATGGAAACAGTGACTGACTTTATTATCTTGGGTTCCAAAATCACTGCAGATGGTGACTGCAGTCATGAAATTAAAAGACGCTTGCTCCTTGGGAGAAAAGCTATGACCAACTTTCAGTTGAGTTCAGTCTCTCAGTCACATATGACTGTTTGTGACCCCATGGAATGCAGCACGCCAGGCTTCCCTGTCCATCACCACTTCTCAGAGCTTGCTCAAACTCGTGTCCATAAAGTCGGTGATGGCATCCAATCATTTCATCCTTNTGACCAACTTTCAGTTGAGTTCAGTCTCTCAGTCACATATGACTGTTTGTGACCCCATGGAATGCAGCACGCCAGGCTTCCCTGTCCATCACCACTTCTCAGAGCTTGCTCAAACTCGTGTCCATAAAGTCGGTGATGGCATCCAATCATTTCATCCTTTGTTGTCCCCTTCTCCTCCTGCCTTCAATCTTTCCCAGCAGCAGGGTCTTTTCCAATGAGTCAGTTCTTCCCATCAGGTGGCCAAAGTATTGGAGTTTCAGCTTCAGCCTCAGTCCTTCCAATAAAAATTCAGGACTGATTTCCTTCAGGATTGACTTATTTGATCTCTTTGGAGTCCAAGGGACTCTCAAGAGTCTTCTCCAACAGCACAGTTCAAAAGAATCAATTCTTTGGTGCTCAGTTTTCTTTGTAGCCCAACTCTCACATCCATATGTGACTACTGGAAAAACCATAGCTTTGACTAGACGGACCTTTGACCAACCTTGGCAGTGTATTAAAAAACAGAGACATTACTTTTCCAACAAAGGTCCATCTAGTCAAAGCTATGGTTTTCCCAGTAATCATGTATGGATGTGAGTGTTGGACCATAAAGAAGACTGAGAGCTGAAGAACTGATGCTTTTGAACTGTGGTGTTGGAGAAGACTCTTGCAAGTCCCTTGGACTGCAGAGAGATCAAACCAGTCAATCCTAAAGGACATCAACCCCGAATATTAATTGGAAAGATTGAGGCTGAAGCTGAAACTCCAATACTTTGGTCACCTGATATAAAGAGCCAACTCATTAGAAAAGACCCTGATGCTGGGAAATATTGAAGCAGGAGGAAAAGGGGATGACAGAGGATAAGATGACTGGATGGCATCACTGACTAAATGGACATGAGTTTCAGCAAGCACCAGGAGATAGTGAAGGAAAGGGAAGCCTGGCTTGCTGGAGTTCATGGGGTTGCAAAGAGTTGTCCACGACTGATCAACTGAACAACAAGACTGATACAATTTATTAATGAACCTAGAGACCTTGTTAGAATTTTGCCAATTGTCCCACTAGTGTCCTTCTTCTGGACAATACACGTTGCTCCTAGCTGTTCTTAATTTTCCCCAGTTGCAACAGTTAAGTCTTGGTCTTTGATGACCTTGATACTTTTGAAAAGTACTGGTCAATCATTTTGGAAATTATCCACAATTATCCACAAAAACAGAAGTTTGAGGTCTTCTCGTGATTAGATTGAGGGTGTATATAAATACCACACACAAGTACTGTGACATTCTCAGTGCATCATATCATGAGATGTGATGTCAGTGTAACTTATTGCTAATGATTATAACTTTGATCACCTGGTAAAGATACTGTCTGCCGCATTTACCCCTTGTAATGTTACTACTCTCCCTTCTTAATTAATAAGTGGGGGAGTACCCTGAGACTATGAAAATATTCCATTCCTCATCATTAACTTTTGCCAACTAATGTTAGTACTTCATTGATGATTCTTGCCTACAACAATTATTTTGGTGATATCTGCCTAATGGTACTTTTCTACTTCCATAATTCCTTTTAATTTGTTAACTGGAATTCTATAGGGAGAATGAGCTGCCCTTTTTCCTTTCTGTTTTCTTCTTTCTTTCCTCTTTCTTGGATATAAATATAGATTCATGGATATTTCTTATATTCTACTTGTATATAGATTTTATGTTGATAAAGTCACCCTCTTAGAATTAATTAATATTAGACTTAGACTTGAAATGATGAGGCTTGTATGTTCTGATGTGTGTTAGTTGTGAAAAACAGAAGTGGTACATGGCAATCTATGCTCTCAGGACATTCATAGAATAACTGGGTAGACAGAGAGACACCCCCCAAAATACAATGATATTATATTTGTATAAAAGCTCAAGACAGCAAGAGAAGGTACAGTAAGAGACAATCTATGTTTGATTGCCAAATGAGGCAGGAAATGTTAACGCACTAAATGTTAAAGCTGACCACCTATGTACTACATAGGCCTGTTTCATGCTTCTCTAACCTGGAAGAAATTACAAAGCAAGCAGCATATTTTCCAAAGAGAAATATGTCCTCATACCTATTTTCCTCATAGGTGAATATTGACCATTTATTTGCTGCATAAAAGTACAATGAAGTCAATTAGCTTGATGTATAAATGCTCATAGTCAAATTTGAGCTGCCTCTTTGGCCTGATTTAAAACTTTTTCTTCCTTAAAATCCACACTCCTATCTCATTCCAGGCACACGGAACTTAATGTTCCAGGTTTAACACATTTCCATGCCTCTGCACACACTGTTCCCACAATCTGGAATGCCTTTTAAGATCACTCGGCAAAATTTATTCTCATTCTTTAAAACCCATCTCACAAACTACTGTCCCTCAGAAAGAATAGTCAGCTCCTGGACGTCCACTTGTTTTCTGTCTCAGTGCTCCCAAGGTTCATTCATGCACCTGTTTTAGATCTTACCAGGGTCAGTTGCAGTTTACCTGTCTCGTCTAATGGTTTGTCTCCTCCATGGGACTGAGACCTCACTGAGGGAGTGGCGCTGTCTCATGCTGTGTTATGCTCAACATCTAGCTGGAACAGTGTCTGTAACAGAGCAGGTATGTGGTAAATGCTTGTTGAATGAATGAATGACTCACTGTTGAATAGTAAAACATTTTACAGATATAGCAGCTTTCTTTCTAAGACAATATTTCAACATATGTCCATGAGTTGGCAACATCATAATTCACCTTATTGATGAGGTGCTTTGTTTTAGCCCACCTTCATCACCATGAAGAAATAAAAACAGACCATAATAAAATATTAAAGAGTTTTCAGTACCCTAGGGACAAATAATAATTAAATAAATTCATTTGAAAAGAAAATATTTTCTATAGGTTGCCCAGCATTTGCTTTAAGTACAATAAATCTTTCTTATAATATATACTATTGAATTTATATAAAAAAATTTAAATGATAATCTGTTTTCAGTTATATTATTTAATGATTAAGCCTGCCCACAAATGATCTTGCTTATTAATACATTTATTAAAGTAAACTTGTAAAGCTTCTCCTTGTGATTTACTGAGTTAACCAGACTTAAAAAATAAGACTATCCTCTTCAAATATTGTACACGGGTCTGTTTCCACAACCAGAAAGATCTGACCATTCCTCTTTAGCATCTTGTCTTTGTGCACTTTTGAATCTACTGAATACAAATGGTGAATTCACACAACAAGGAAAAAGAAAACCTATTTAATACATCTTGTCATAGAGGAATAGGTCTGTCTTGTTCAGAGACTAGGTGCTATATTCTGAGTTTGGTATTTGAATGGCAATTAAAATTTTTAAAAGCAGACATTGACAAATATTATAGTTTCTTAAAGATATAGGCCTCCTATTGAAGTTGTATTTAGTTATCTCTGAGAAGCCTGGACAATGTCCATGAGGTCCATGATCCCTTCTGGTCTGTTTGCATCTTAGGTCCTGTGGTTATGCTGTTTGTGGGAGGGTGAGTAAGTGGAATATGAAAATATGTCTCTGAGTAAGGCTTAAAGCTCAACATTCAGATAATGAAGATCGTGGCATCTGGTCCCATCACTTCATGGGAAATAGATGGGGAAACAGTGGAAACAGTGTCAGACTTTATTTTGGGAGGCTCCAAAATCACTGCAGTTGGTGACTGCAGCCATGAAATTAAAAGACGCTTACTCCTTGGAAGAAAAGTTATAACCAACCTAGACAGCATATTCAAAAGCAGAGACATTGCTTTGCCAACAAAGGTACATCTAATCAAGGCTATGGTTTTTCCAGTAGTCATGTATGGATGTGAGAGTTGGACTGCGAAGAAGGCTGAGCACTGAAGAATCGATGCTTTTGAACTGTGGTGTTGGAGAAGACTGTTGAGAGTCCCTTGGACTGCAAGGAGATCCAACCAGTCCATTCTGAAGGAGATCAGCCTTGGGATTTCTTTGGAAGGAATCATGCTAAAGCTGAAACTCCAGTACTTTGGCCACCTCGTGAGAAGAGTTGACTCATTGGAAAAGACCCTGATGCTGGGAGGGATTGGGGGCAGGAGGCGAAGGGGACGACCGAGGATGAGATGGCTGGATGGCCTCACTGACTCGATGGACGTGAGTCTGAGTGAACTCCAGGAGTTGGTGATGGACAGGGAGGCCTGGTGTGCTGCGATTCATAGGGTCCCAAAGAGTCAGACATGACTGAGCGACTGAACTGAACTGATCTGAAGCCATACCAAATACAGATGACTTGCTCATTTTCATCATTGGGTGCTCTTTGCATCTCTTCTATACTGAAGAGATAGCTAGAGAGCAACTTAGGATGAGCTATGAATGCAGTGAATGCTATGATCAAGAGTTAAAAGAATTACAAAGGGAGAGCTAAAGTGTATGTGTGTGTATGTGTGTGTATATATATATATATCATGTAGATTATATATGTACAAATATATGTACTTACATGTTCTGTGTTTAGATAATTAGAAAAGGCATGTATAAGCATGTTTTTGAATACATACACAAATATATGAGCACATATATACCTTCAAAATATACACATACATATATAAATATTTCTGTGTCTTATATGTGGTGTGTGTGTGTATAAATGAAATCAACTAGTCTAGAGTTCTGGAAAGGTCATAGGACATGACACCAAATGATCTGGATTCTGGTGTCACTTCTGCCATTTATAAACCAAGTCATTCTGGGTAAATGACTTCATTTACTCAAGTCAGCTCTGAGCCCCAGTTTAATGATATATAAAACTAGTATTATGTCTATCTCAGCTACACTGTCAGACAGAATTGTAAGAAGCAAATGGGATTTTACATGCGAAATAATTTTGTCAAGTGTGAAGTGCTTATGTCAATGTGAGTGAACATTCATTGATTCAGTTTTAAGCAACATCTTTGTGCTGTCCTAAAAACAGGTACACGCTACAGTTCTCACAGACTTTTCCTCAGTGACTTAGTCCAAATGGAAGTTGATCAAACCCAGAAACTTATATCTAGTGTGATAAGCCTGATATTAAGCTCTCATTGTTGAGTTATTTTGGAAACACAGAAAAGGGACTTACAGCCTGGCGTGTGTGTGGCAGAGGAGGAGGTTACTGAAGGAAGTGCCAGGTTTCAGCATTAAAGAGTGAAAAAGAGTTAAAATGGTAAAGGAGAGTATGAGAACAAAGGGCATTTCAAATGGGGAAGCAGCATGAGCATGGACAGGAAAGCCACAAACTGAGTGGGGACTCAGAAGTATTTGGTTGTTGTTGGAGTGTGAAAGGGAAGAGAAGTCAGAAAATGATGTGACATGAGTAAGGATGCTCAGGGTGAGCCGCATCCAAGAGGAGAATGGGAACTAAGAAGGGGTTGCAGGCAGGTCAGTTGTGTGGACAGATTTCCATTTTAGGCAAATTACTCTACAGACGTGTATAATAGATTTAAAAGGGATAAAACTGATGGAAGAGAGACCTGCCAAGAGGCTGCTGCCATAGACAAGGTAAGGTGTCTCAGCTTTGGCACTAGTAACATTTGTAACCAGATGATTCTTAGTGATTTTTTTGTGTGGTGGGGTGGGGGAGGGGAGTGTGTTGTCTACAAGGNAACTAAGAAGGGGTTGCAGGCAGGTCAGTTGTGTGGACAGATTTCCATTTTAGGCAAATTACTCTACAGACATGTGTATAATAGATTTAAAAGGGATAAAACTGATGGAAGAGGGACCTGCCAAGAGGCTGCTGCCGTAGACAAGATAAGGTGTCTCAGCTTTGGCACTAGTAACATTTGTAACCAGATGATCCGTAGTGATTTTTTTGTGTGGTGGGGTGGGGGAGGGGAGTGTGTTGTCTACAAGGTGTTTTGTAGCTTTCCTGGCCTCTACTCACTAGATAACAGAAGTATCCATTTTCCACCCCTAGATGTGACAACTAAAATGTCTTCAGAGTTTCCAAGTGTCCTCGGGGAGGTACATTGCTTTGGTAGAATATCACTGCTGCTGCTAAGTTGCTTCAATCGTGTCCGACTCTGTGCGACCCCATAGACGGCAGCCTACCAGGTTCCCCCGTCCCTGGGATTCTCCAGGCAAGAACAGTGGAGTGGGTTTCCATTTCCTTCCTCCAGTGGATGAAAGTGAAAAGTGAAAGTGAAGTCGCTCAGTCGTGTCTGACTCGTAGCGACCCCACGGACTGCAGCCCACCGGGCTCTGCTGTCCATGGGATTTGCTAGGCAAGAGTACTGGAGTGGGGTGCCATTGCCTTCTCCTATATCACTAGCCTTGGTAAAAGTTGTGAAAGGTCATTCTAGCATTTTGGTAATTGGTAATAGAACAGAGAGCTTCCCAGGTATCTCAGGTGGTAAAGAATCTGCCTGCAATGCAAGAAACCCCGGTTTGATCCCTGGGTTACGAAGTTCCCCTGGAACTTCCCCTATCCGGCTACCCACTCCAGTATTCTTGGGCTTTTCTCTTAGCTCAGACAGTAAAGAATCCCCCTGCAGTGCAGGAGACTTGAGTTCAATCCCTGGATTGGGAAGATGCCCTGGAGGAGGGCATGGCAACCTGCTCCGTATTCTTGCCTGGAGAATCACCATGGACAGAGGAGCCCAGCAGGCTACATTCCACAGGATAGCAAACAGCTGGACATGACTGAGTGACTAAGCACAGCACAGCACAGCACAGCAATAGAACAGATTCCAGAAGAGTTTAGGAGGTAACATTAACAATTCTCAATGGTTGGTTTGTGGGAGAGGAAGAAGGAGTGGGGAGAGCCAAGAGTGACACAGATTTTTGGCTTTGTTGACTGGTTATGTCTCCAGTTAAGATGAATAATAGAAGAGGTTGGGCATTTAATTGGGTATGCCCTGTTTCAAATATTTTGGCAGCAAAAATGTCACTGGGTCCTTCCTTATGTTCAATATCTGTAGATTTGACAAATATTAAACTTTTATAAATCTTACATGTCAACTAGAGTAAAAGTGAGTGGAATTTTCTTGGAGAGAGGGAAAAAAGTGGATAGCTCATTTAATACATAGGTAAATCTTGGGGTCATAGAAGGCACTGAAATTGTCTAATCCTCGAGAATCAGGAGATATTTATACAAATCTTTCAACTTAGATGGGAACCCAATATATTTCTAATTCTGGACCTCTTCTTTGTTACAGAGAGTTGTATAGACTCAGAAGAGCAGTGGGCTGAGATTAGCCCTGGTGATACACTTTGAAGAAAGAACTTTTAGGAGTGAATTTGGAGAAGGGGAAACAATGAAATTTACAGTGAGTTGAGTATAACATTAAGTAATGGTGACTGTAGACTAGATTTTTCTTTATGTATTCAGTTAATTTATTTAGTTATTTTATTAAAGTGTAGTTGCTGTGCAGTGTTCTATAAGTTGGGCTCGCTGGTGGCTCAGATGATAAAGAAGAGAACTGAGTTAGATTCCTGCATCAGGAATGACAATCCACTCTCTTGCCTGGAGAATTCCATGGACAGAAGAGACTTGTGGACTACATTCCATGGGGTTGCAACAGGTGTACAGTATAGCGATTCACAATAGTTAAAGGTTATACTCCATTTATGTTGTTGTTGTTTAGTTGCTAAGCTGTGTCTGATTCTTTTGCAACTCCATGGACGATAGCATGCCAGGTTCCTCTGTCCATGGGATTCTCCAGGCAAGAATACTGGAGTGGGTTGCCATTTCCTTCTCCAGGGAATCTTCCTGACTCAAGGAATGAACTCGTGTCTTCTGTATTGCAGGTGGATTCTTTACCACTGAGTCACCAGGGCTTCCCATATTCCATTTATAGTTATTATAAAATATTGGCTATATTCCCTGTTCTGTGCAATAAATCCTTTCAGCTTCTTTTATACCTAAGTTTGTACCTCTTATTCTCCTACCCCTATATTGCCTCTTACTCCTTCTCTCTCCCTACTGGTAACCACTGTATCTGTGAGTGTCTGTGAGTCCACTTCTCTTTTGTTATATTCACTACTTTGCTATATTTTTTAGATTCCACACATAAATGATATCATACAGAAGGTATCTTTCTGTCTGACTCACTTCATTTAATGTAACATCCTCTAAGTCTACCCATGTTGCTGCTGCAAATGGCAACAAATGGAAAAGTTTCATTCCTTTTAATGGCTTAGCAGTATTCCATCATATGCCGTATCTTCTTTATCCAGTCACCTGTTGAACACTTAGGTTGTTTCCATACTTGGCAGCTGTAAATAGTGCTGCAATGAGCATTTATGTGTATTAATTTTGTCTTCTCAAACTTTATTTATCTTTTTGAATTATAGTTTTCTCTAGATATATGCCAAGGAGTAGGGTTGCAGGACCATATTGTAGTTCTATTTTTAGTTTTTTAAAGGAAACTCCATACTGTTCTACATAGTGTTTGCACCAGTTTAGATTCCCACCAACAGTGTAGGAGGGTTTCCTTTTCTCCACACCCTCTCCAGCATTTATTGTTTGTAGACTTTTTAATGATAGGCATTCTGACCAGTGTGAGGTGATACCATTTTGTAGTTTTGATATGCATTTCTCTAATAATTAGTGATGTTGAGCATCTTTTTATGTGCTTTTTGTCCATCTGTATGTCTCCAATACTTTTGACTCATTGGAAAAGACCCTGATGCTGGGAGGGGTTGGGGGCAGGAGGAGAAGGGGACAACAGAGGATGAGATGGCTGGATGGCGCCACTGACTCAATGGACGTGAGTCTGAGTGAACTCCAGGAGTTGGTGATGGACAGGGAGGCCTGGCGTGCTGCGACTCATGGGGTCGCAAAGAGTCGGACATGACTGAGTGACTGAACTGAACTGAACTGAATGTCTTCTTTGGAGAAATGTCTATTTATTTCTTCTGCCCATTTTTTGATTAGGTTGTTTGGTTTTTGATATTGAGCAGCCTGAGCTGTTTGCATGCTTTGGAGATGAACCTTATTGGCTGCTTCATTTGCAATTTTTTTCTCCCATTCTGAGGATTATGTTTTTGTTTTGTTTATGGTTTCCTTTGCTGTGCAAAACTTTTCAGGATAATTAAGTCCCATTTGTTTGTTTTTGTTTTTATTTTCATTATTCTGGGAAGTGGATCCAAAAAGATTGCTGTGATTTATGTCAAAGAGCATTCTGTCTATGTTTTCCTCTAACAGCTTTAGTATCTGGTCTTACATTTAGGTCTCTAATCCATTTTAAGTTTACTATTGTGTGTGGTATTAGAGAATGTTCCAGTTTCATCATTTTACATGTAGTTATCCAGTTTTCCCAGCATCACTTATTGAAGAGACCATCTTTTCTCCGTTGTTTATCCTATCCTCCTTTGTCATAGATTAACAGACCATAGTGTGAAGGGTAATTTCTGGGCTCTATACTGTTTTACTGAATTATGTGTCTGTTTTTGTGCCAGTAACATACTGTTTGGAATACTGTAGTTTTATAGTATAGTCTGAAGTTAAGGAACATGACTCTTTCAGTTCTGCTTTTCTTTCTCAAGACTGTTTNTTAACAGACCATAGTGTGAAGGGTAATTTCTGGGCTCTATACTGTTTTACTGAATTATGTGTCTGTTTTTGTGCCAGTAACATACTGTTTGGAATACTGTAGTTTTATAGTATAGTCTGAAGTTAAGGAACATGACTCTTTCAGTTCTGCTTTTCTTTCTCAAGACTGTTTTGGCTATTTGAGGTCTTTTGTGTTTCTGTGCAAACTTTAAAATTATTTGTGGACTTGCTTGGTGGCATAGTGAATGAGAGTCAGCCTGTCAGTGCAGGGAGCATGGGTTTGATCCCTGGTCTTGGAAGATTCCACATGCCATGGAGCAATTAAGCCCATGCGCCATGACTACTGAGCCCAAACTCTAGAGCTTCTTGGTCACAATTACTGAAGCCCATGCTCCCTAGGGCCCACATACTACAACTACTGAACTCACTGCAGCTACTGAAGCCTGGGCCTAGAGCCTGAGATCCACAACAAGAGAAGCCACCATAGTGAGAAGTCCACACAGTGAGCAGCGCCCACTCGCTACAACAAGGGAAAGCCCAGGCAAAGCAATGAAGACCCAGCGCAGCCAAAAATAATTAAATAAATAAAAGTATTTTAAAAAGTATTTGTTCTAGTTCTATGAAGAATATCATTGGCAATTTGATAATTGCATTAAATCTGTAGACTGCATTGGGTAGTATGGTCATTTTAACAATACTGATTTTTCTGTTCCAAGAACATGGTATATCCTCCCTCTGTTTGTGTTGTCTTTAATTTTCTTTCATTGGTACAGGTTTATTCCTAGGCATTTTAATTCTTTTTGATGTGATGGTAAAATATGATTGTTTCCTTAATTTCTCTTTCTGTTACTTCATTGTTAGTGTACAGAAGTGCAACAGATTTGTGCATTAATTTTGTATTCTCCAACTTTACTGAATTCACTGATGAGCTTTAGTAGTTTTCTAGTGGCACCTTTGTTGTTCAGTTGCAGTCATGTCTGCCTCTTTGTGACCCTGTGGACTGCAGAACACCCAGCCTCCCTGTCCTTCACCATCTCCCAGTTTGCTCAAACTCATGTTCTTTGAGTCAGTGATGCCTTCCAACCGTCTCATCCTCTGTCACCTCTTCTCCCCCCACCCTCAGTTTTCCCTTGTATCAGTGGTACCTTTAGGATTTTCTATGTATGGTATCATGTCATCTGAAAACTGTGACTTTTTTACTTTTTTTTTTTCAATTTAGATTCCTTTTATTTATTTTCCTCCTCTGATTGCNGCTCAAACTCATGTTCTTTGAGTCAGTGATGCCTTCCAACCGTCTCATCCTCTGTCACCTCTTCTCCCCCCGCCCTCAGTTTTCCCTTGTATCAGTGGTACGTTTAGGATTTTCTATGTATGGTATCATGTCATCTGAAAACTGTGACTTTTTTACTTTTTGATTTTCAATTTAGATTCCTTTTATTTATTTTCCTCCTCTGATTGCTGTGGCTAGGCCTTCTAAAACTATATTGAAGAAAGTTGGTGAGAGTAGACATCCTTGCCTTTTTTTTTTTTTTTTTTTAAACAGGTTTGGTTATCAAGAGGGAAAATGGGTTTTATGGTAACAAGAGAAACCTTGAGGCTAAGAGGAGTATATTTTTCTCAAAATGTGAAAGATTTGAACTTGTTTGGGGACTAAAAAATCAGGGTGCACGGTGGGGTAAAATGACAAATCCCCAAAATCCTGAGAGTAAGAATGGGTCAAAAGAAGAAGTGAATTTATTCTGTATAGGAAAAGGGACACATTCTCTGAGACTAGAAGGAAGGAAGGAGAGAGGCATTTTATTATATTTAAATTCATAGTTAGACATTCTAAAAGCAGAGGACGATAATGACTGATGGCTTTGTGATGACAAGGGCCTCTGATCATCTGCTAAAGATGAAAGCAGTGTGGGTTATGAAGAATGGAATAACTGTGGGAGAGAACTGAGGATGAACGAAGAGTGAATGAAAGAAGCAGGGCAGTGTTGTATTTAGACAAAATGAATTTGTAGCCGAATGGTTTTTCTCAAAGCAACAAATGATACCTGAATATAAAAGCAGAGAGGGTAGGTTATAACAGTGATAGAAACTGGGTTTTGCTAAATGGATATGATGGAGGTACTAACATGTAAGGAGAGTCAAAGGAATTGATGGGACAGTAACTCAGCTGATCAGCCATGAGGTTCGGAATGGGGAAGAAAGAAGAGTCCAATTCTATGTTTACTAGCAGTTGGAATCTGGGCAAGTTGCTGAAGATACTGTATATGAAAAGTTTTTAACATGATATCTAACACATAATAGCTCCTCACCAAATGTTAGTTTCCTCTCTCTTTTCCCTTCTAGGAGCAGTATCAGAGGTAGAGAGGCCAGTGCCATCAAGCAAATGACATAGTCAGAGTCTCAGTCTCTTTAACTGTTAAATGGGCGTGATAATGATGGCTTTCTTTCTTCCACCTCAGGAGTCACTGTAAACTGTAAAATAATGTGCCACTACAATCAGCAGAAATTGTAAAGTATTAGAGAAATTAACATTATTACAATTACAAATCAGCATAATATAATAATCATGTAAATTTCGTACTTTTAATTATAAGATACATTTCAGTGATACCTGTAAGTGAAAATGTAGTCTTCCATGTCACATCTTATTTTTAGAAATTGCGAACATGGTGGAAATAATAAATGTAGCATACATTTTATTCCAGAATGTTGGACAAAGCATGATGATCATGTCATTAAGCTATTAATACAAGCATTATATATATGCTGCTGCTAAGTTGCTTCAGTCATGTCCTAATCTGTGCGACCCCATAGACAGCAGCCCACCAGGCTCCCCCGTCCCTGGGATTCTCCAGGCAAGAACACTGGAGTGGGTTGCCATTTCCTTCTCCAATGCAGGAAAGTGAAAAATGAAAGTGAAGTCGCTCAGTTGTGTCTGACTCTTAGCGACCCCGTGGACTGCAGCCTATCAGGCTCCTCCGTTCATGGATTTTCCAGGCAAGAGTACTGGAGTGGGGTGCCATTGCCTTAGATATATGCTAAAAAGTGCAAACTACAATTTGGCAAATAGATAAATTAATAATGAGCAGTGGTGGAAGGCTGACATAATCAGCTACCTTAATTGGTGGGGAAATGATAGGGGGAAATCTGCCTATCAAGAAGGAGGTGAAAGTGAAAGTCATTCAGTTGTGTTCGATTCTTTGCAATCCCATGGACTGTAGCCTGCGAGGCTCCTCTGTCCATGGAATTCTCTAGGCCAGAATATTGGAGTGGGTAGCTGTTCCTTTCTCCAGGGGATCTTCCCAACCCAGGGATCAAACCCAGTTCTCCTGCACTGCAGGTGGAGTCTTCACCTTCTGAGCCACCAGGGATAACATGCCAAGAAGACCTGGGTCAAAAGAAAAAAAAAGACTTCATATCCAAGAGATGCACAGGACAATGGGACACAAATTCTTCTGTATCAATCCACTCTTAGGAATGGTCACCAGACCCTGTTTTATTGTCCCAAGAGAAGAAGTTGCTGTCTAAAATGTAGAAGTAGGGAAAGATAGATTATTCCTTTGACAGACTTTTACTTATTACCTACATATAACTAAATCACCTTTAGATTTCTCACTGGCCTTAAGAATAGTGTGATTTTAGGAAGTACAAAGATGTTTTTCCACCTAATTGATAATGTAAGCATTGTCAAAGACACTAAAGATGGAAAATTTGGTTAAGATAATAGATTAAAAATTATTAACACCAAGTAAGTGAACACTTGGGCTTCCCAGGTGGTGCTAGTGGTAAAGAACCCACCTGCCAGTGCAGGTAGACAAATGAGAGGCGGGTTTGATCCCTGGGTTGGGAAGATCCCCTGAAGGAGGGCACGACAATCCACTCCAGTATTCATGCCTGGAGAATTCCATGGACAGAAGAGCCTGATGGGCTACAGTCCGTAGGGTTGCACAGAATCAGATGTGACTAAAGCGACTTAGCATGAATGCAAGTGAATATGTAACTCCTGCTTTGTTAGACGGGAGAGGCTGGCTAATCATANGATCCCCTGAAGGAGGGCACGACAATCCACTCCAGTATTCATGCCTGGAGAATTCCATGGACAGAAGAGCCTGATGGGCTACAGTCCGTAGGGTTGCACAGAATCAGATGTGACTAAAGCGACTTAGCATGAATGCAAGTGAATATGTAACTCCTGCTTTGTTAGACGGGAGAGGCTGGCTAATCATAGAACACTTGAATTAGGGGGTGAGGGGAGCAAAGCCACCAATGAGGGGGGAAAGACCACAGAAAGGGAGACGGAATACTGAACACAAGCCAAACTGATTTCACACATTAGTCCTTTATCTGCAGGGTGTGAACCTTGCACCCTTCGCATGACACCCTCTCCAACCACCCCTTTTAAAGTCTGTCTGTATTACTAAGAAGTTTCATTATTTGTGAATTGAGATTCTATTATTACTTCTATATTATTATTTCTATATTCTACCTGAGTATAATTCCACCAGATAATTTTTAAAACATTTTTTAAAGTTAATTGCCAACCAAGTTAATTGTTAGATGACAAACAGCCTCTTATACAATAAAAACAACTTTTTCATTGATTTTTGTCAGTGAAAATGTATGACTTTATGCATGCTATCTAATCTTTCTCCTTTTCTTACCTCCCAAATCCCTTCTAATTCTAGATTTCCACTCTTGTATGATACAAAGTGAAAGATGTGTCAGACAATGACAAGATCCAATTTATTCAATAGTTGAGAATCAAAATATAATGCAGTATATTGACCAAATTGGCCACAGTTCAAATAACTAAAAGATAGTCAAAAGGTTTTCATGAATTTTAGGAGGATAAAAATAAGCCAAATGGAGCCATTGAAAGAAAGCAAGTGAACGAACAATTCTGAACTGAGATTAGATTAGTTGTTCTATAGGTACAATTTAGAGCTTTAGCTCCTCAGTACTTAAGATGTAACTCTAACGAGGAACGTCATGGAAATATATTGACTCCCCCCAACAAAATGTTCAAACCCAGTGAAATAACAGCATGACATATTGAGAATATCAGGACTGCAATATTTGGTTTTCTCTCATTTTGGTAGTCTGATAGTGAATAACCAGCCTAATTTGCAAGCCATATCTATATGTATAACTGGTTTGAAAAATTCAATGAAATGATTTGAATAAGCAAATCTATACAGTGATCTTTTGTTGTCATTGTTTCCTGTCTGCTTAGTAATAACAAGTTGAATTTTTTTTTTTTTTTTTAGCTATTTTAGAAAGTCATACACAGTCTTGTGCATATAATTACAAGTACTCGAAATTACTTTTCTCTTAAGGATCCTGAAAGTATTTTTTTCAGTTGATCTCATGGGTCTCAGAAATGCTACTTTCTTTTCTTGGAGTCACCGTAGAAGCAAGGAAGTCATTTTCATTTCCACATACAATAAATCAATCAGCATTTATAGAACACCTATTTTGTTCTGGGCCTTAGGCTAAGCAGTGTGGTGGATTCAGTGATGAATAAGTGATGGTCTCTGCCCTCCAGGCAATCCAGGCTCTTAGACAGAAGATACCAAACAGACAATAGCGGGCAGCATATGATGAGTAGTGTATGAATGGCCGTGGAAATAAGAGGTCTAGGGTTTTGAGGTGGGAGAGATCATTTTAACCTGAGGTAGTTCGAGAGGGCTTTGGGGGAGTGTGTGGGGAGGGCCTGACCCTTGGAGGGCTGGCAGCTGAAGGCAGGTAAGTAGAGAAGCGGGGAGTGTGCAGAGGAACTAGAATGAAGAGTCATTGCGCTGTCCTCTGTGTTGGGCCAGGCTTAGGGCACAGGGCTGGGCTCAGCCTTCACTGGGGATGTCATATGGCTGATAGCAGAGGCACTGGCATGGCAAAATGCCAGACTTCATTCTCCAGTGAGATTCAGTGCTGGTGGGCTCTGGTCCTCTGGCCGAGAGAGAACTGGCCCCTATGTCCCCTCAAGTTGGGGTGGAAGCAGCGCTGGAATCCTTGCTCTGCTGTGAATTAATTCTGTAAACTCTGTCAAGTCATTTACATAGCCGTGCCTCAGAGGCCTCCCCTTCTAAGGAAGATACCCGGAGTGATCACCTCTGAAGTCGCTCTCTTTCAGTGTCTATGTCAGGTGTGTCTCTGTGGGTAGCCCTCTTAAACCTCCACAGTGTAACTATTCTTTATAAAGAGTAAGCTAACTACCAAGGCTTTTTCACTGTTAAAAGCAATAGAGTTGGTTGTTTTTAGTTATTCAAAATAGTAAACAAAGCTAAATGAATCTGCTTCACATATGGTTCTTATTAGATACAGGTGAAAACAATGTAGGTTAGTGACTAAGTCCACCACTTGGGTTCAAATCTTGGTCTTTTCAATTACTAGCTTTGTGCCTTTGAGCACGTTACTTAATTTTTCTAAACCTCAGGTCTCTATATCTGTAAAAGAAACCCAGGAAAACAAAGATGACACTAGCACCTATGGATTATGATTTATTCTAACAGTGAGTACACACGAAAGTGCTCAGCATGGTGTCTTGCACGTGGAGAGTATTCAGTTCACATTAGCTCTTTTATCATTATTAATATAATACTGATGGCTGTCATTGATCCTTATTCACTTTTTAAAGGGATTCTGAGGAATTAAGTAATCAAGAATTGTATTATCAGATATAAACTTGAAGTGTATGCATTATAGATTAACAAGCAATAAATAGAAAGAAACCTAGTAATACTAGACATTTGAAGCAGAAAATAACTAAAGTTTAAAATAGGAAGGAGCTAAGTGCCTGGAGATAAATGATTGGAAACAGAGATATCCAGTGAAAGGCAGAAATGCCTCTGAAGCCCTAGAGTCACAGTAAACAGCACCTGGAAACTGAACCTGCAAAGTGATAAGATGATACAGTTCTGGACACCTGATTATTAGAAAGGTGTTAACCAATAAAAAAGAATGGAAAGCAGAAAAAGGGCTCGAGGGACTAAAATTTGATTGAAGATTTTTGAAAACTAGACATCTATATCACAGAATATCAGATCTGTCTTATAATATGCTTGTCAGGCTCACAGATGGAAAAGGTAGTGATTCCGGGGAGGGAGATGAGATAAAAGAGTGGTGGGCACATGTTCTCTCTGCCTGTGGTGGGATCAATTCAAGGAAAGGAAAGCATTTCTAATGGCCAGCCTCCCTAGGGACAAGAGAGAAGCCATTTACATCCCGTCAGGACAAAGCCCCAGAGAGCACACTGGGATGTCAACTGCAACTGGAGGGGACTAAACAAGGCAGTGCTTCCAGTCACTGTGAAGCCATTCAAAATTGCAGCCCTCTCTGTCTGGGGACACCATGGTGACTCCACAGAACAAGGGGCTGTCCTGTCAGATCAGGAGCTAGTGTGTGCATAGTGTTCAGCACCAATCAAGTGCAATATAAATGTTAAATAAGTGAAATTAGAATTTCTGAACATATTTGGCAACTGAATCAGAAATCATTAGTCTTGTTTCAAGGATGAGTGGGTTTACTTTCCAACTGAGAAGATGATCAATTATAAAGTCAAGCCAAGAAAATTCTTTTGGAAGCAGTGTGGTTGCTGTGCCACCCACGACTTCTCAGTGTAACTGAAACTGGAGGTCATTTTGCATATAGAAGCCCCTTCTTTTCAGCTCACTGGCAGAGCAAAAGGTTTTAGAAAGAAGACCAAACAAAATTTCATAAGACTTCTGTTTTGAGAGAGAATTATTACCAGAGCTTCTAAGATTGCCTAGCTTGTCTCATCGCCATTAAACATTCTCTCTCTCTCTCTCTCTCTATATATATATATATATTTAATAATTATCTTCTTTAAAAAAAATTATTTACTTTTGGCTGTGCTGTGTCTTCATTGCTGCATGGGCTTTTCTCTAGCCGTGGAGAGTGGGGGCTTCTCTCCAGCTGCAGTGCATGGGCTTCTCATTGCAAAGGCTTCTCTTGTGGAGCGCGGGCTCTAGGGCACCCAGGCTCTAGTTGCTGCAGCACGTGGTTTCAGTAGTTGTGGCACATGGGCTTAGTTATTTCCCAGCATGTGGGATCTTCCCAGATCAGGGATTAGTCCCGTTTCTCTTGCCTCAGCAGGCAGATTCTTCACCTCTGAGCCACCAGGGAAGCCCTCTCTCAACATTCGTTTAGAGTTTACAGTTGACTACAAATCTTTGACTGCTTTTCCTCCGCTCACCTGCTGACACACATCTGTATACCGTCTGTACCACTGCCCTGTCATTTCAAGGAGATCGATCTACTTGGCATCATCAGGAAAGACCATTCTTTTTGGTAGGAAGCTAGAGATCATGGCCAGATAGCGCTCCACCTTAGAAGGAAGTTTGGTTATCAGCATAATAGGCTCTTCTCTCTTTTAAAGAAGTTCTCTCTGTTGCCTTCTCTCTTCATCTCTTTCCTCAAGGAAAATTGAGAGAACTCTGTTCAGCCTTCTTTTTCCTCCTCCCTAATGACTGCTTATGGAAATCCCAAGTCCTGTGGGTGATTGGACCAATTTGAAGTTAAGCTGATAGTGGGTCAGCCTCTGTAGACATTCTTCAGAGGCCATAGAGTGTCTAATGTGGCTCTATTCCTGATTCAACCTTCTGGGAGGCTGATGTGGTAGAAACTTGTTGTGTCATCGCTAAGTCATGTCTGATTCTTATGTGACCTCCGGGACTTTCCCGTCAGGCTCCTCTGTCCATGGAATTCTCCAGGCAAGAATACTGGAGGGAGTTGCTGTTTCTTTCTCCAGGGGACCTACCTGACCTAGGGATTGAACTTTTGTCTCCTGCGTTGGCAGGAGGATCCTTTACCACTGAGCCAACAAGGGACTGGTAGAAACAGTGCAAACAATGAACGCTGAGAAATGTCCACAGCCTGTCCTTTGTTTACAGGAGGCTTTCATTAGTGTTCTCTCAGTAATTTTTACAACTCTTCCAAGTGCTGAGTCAGGGGAGCATTACTAGTATCCTTCTTGTATACATAGGTAAACAAATCTTCAAGTCATTGCCTGATTCTTATATGTGTATTAAATAATGGCCCCTGAACTCTAATCCAGGGCTTTTGAGTGAAAGTTACTAGCTCTTCCTCCTTCCTAGGGTTGAATCTGATGTTCAGAAATGTAGAGTATGTTTTTGCATTTCTACTAAATTAATTAGTTTTGATGTTATCCTGATGGTCAAGTTATAGTCAGTTTCCTCATAATGAGATTGAAGGTTTCAGTTTTTAACTCTTAGTGATTTGTTTAGCCCTTTCGTATTTTCACTTTCCTTATACCAGAAGATCTGGTACTCCCATTTGTTTGCTGCTGCTACTGCTGCTGAGTCGCTTCAGTCGTGTCCAACTCTGTGTGACCCCATAGACGGCAGCCCACACCAGGCTCCCCCGTCCCTGGGATTCTCCAGGCAAGGGTACTGGAGTCGATTGCCATTGGCCATTTGTTTAGTTCATTATAAAAATAATAAAATGGAGTGGGTTGCCATTGCCTTCTCCAATGCAGGAAAGTGAAGTGAAAGTGAAGTCGCTCAGTTGTGTCTCACTCTTAGCGACCCCATGGACTGCAGCCTATCAGGCTCCTCCGTCCATGGGATTTTCCACCCCATGGAGTGGGGTGCCATTGCCCATTTGTTTAGTTCATTATAAAAATAATAAAATATTACAGAAGCTTAGGAAATAGAAAAAGTCCCTCACCTAACCCAGTTCAGCGTTTTCTTTATTGCTTTTCAGTCTTTGTTCTTAAACACAATTGCAGTCACAGTGTCATTTAATTTTATATTCTGCATTTATATAATCAATGCAGCCTTATAGAATCAATGTGTTTCTACAGTCTTGTGCATCCATAGCATGTACTACATCACCATTCAACCATTTTTATGTTGTTGGACTTTAAGAGTCTCCCAGTTTTTTCCACTATCGTAGACAATGTTACAGTGAAAAGCCTTTCATCATACAGTTATCCTTTCATCTAAACATACCCTTAGGATAAACTTCTACAAGTGAACACCTTGGTTAAGGAAAGGTATGATTCTTGTTTCACATTGTCAAATTTCTTTTTAAACGTTTTTTAAAAATGTTATATAAATTTTTACTATGATTAGCAAGGTGGGAACATGTTTCACTGTGCCCTTGTTGATATTTGGAATCATCTTTTACTTTTTTTTTTACTAGTTTAAGAGAAAAAGTCTCTTGAATGCTTTCATTTGTGCTTTTCTGATTACTCTCAAGGTAGGCATTTTCTCCTGTTTATTTACTAGTTGTATTTCCTCTCGTATGAATTTTGCAGCTTTTAGTTTCTGATATTAGAGATAATGTATGTCCTAAATTGTATACAGTCAGACTCTCTGGAAGGATTAGCAGTTAAAATGTGTGGGTTATTTTTTAATTTTAAAATGTATTCTCCAGTTCTCAGCAGAAGTGTCTCTAGATCTTCCTAGGTTGTAGAAATTCCTGTGAGGATATCTGAGTCTATGAGAGGTGATATGAACCTTTGTTGCTGTGGAGCGACCTACTGAAGTCTCTTCTGTTATCAAACCATGCAGCGTTGGTGGTGGTTGAGAGTAACTGGCAACAGCTTGAGTTTTCCAACATAAATTTGGTAAGTTTTAAAATAAACATTCTGGTTTTTTCTCTTTGGTTTTGATTAAGCACCGTTTTCCTCATGTTCAAGTGGGGAAAACTTTTGGAAAATGTTGCCTTTTCCTTATTCTGTTAGAAAATCTGAAACCATAGTTGATCCAGTTTAAAAAAAATAGTCTTTATGTACTAATGTATATTTTCTGTGATTCATGAAATCTGCAGCTTGATGAAAGAGGCTCGTCATATGTGTCACACTTCCTCATACTTCAGTAACTTTGTACATGCTATTCTTTCTCCTGGAAAGCACTTCCCTACTGGTTTGCCTGGCAACCTCCTGTTCTGTCTTTAAGACTCTCTCAGTGTGCAGTCACAATAACAGAAACCACATGAGCTAGTTTAAGTGAAAGGAATTTGACAAATTTACACATCTGTATAATCACCATAAGATGTACATTTTCATCACTTCAAAAAGTTCCCTTATGTCCTCTCTCAATCACACACACACCATTAACCCTGAAAACTGATCTACTTTCTGTCACTGTAAATTAGCTTTGTATTTTCTGTATTACATACAGTTACATATGTATATAATCATACAGTATAAACTCTTTTGAATCTTCTTTTCCTCAGTGTAATGTTTTTGAAATTTGTTCATGTTGTGGGGTATATCAGCAGTGAATATCTTTATATTGTGGAGGAAATTCTATTGTATGGATAAACAAAACACGTTTATCTATTTATGGATAGATAAACATTGATGGACATTTGGGATGCCTCTAGCTGTTAAAGGTGCACAAGGTTATTACACAAAAGTCAGCTGCTTTTCTACACATCAATAATAAATAAATGGAATTTGAATTTAAAAACACAACACTATTTACATTCAGTTCAATTCAGTTCAGTTGCTCAGTTGTGTCTGACTCTTTGCGACCCCATGGACTGAATCACACCAGGCTTCCCTGGCCATCATCAACTCCTGGAGCCTACTCAAACTCATTTCTACTGTGTCGGTGATGTTAGNTGAATTTAAAAACACAACACTATTTACATTCAGTTCAATTCAGTTCAGTTGCTCAGTTGTGTCTGACTCTTTGCGACCCCATGGACTGAATCACACCAGGCTTCCCTGGCCATCATCAACTCCTGGAGCCTACTCAAACTCATTTCTACTGTGTCGGTGATGTTAGCCAACCATCTCATCCTCTGTCGTCCCCTTCTCCTCCTGCCTTCAGTCTTTCCCAGCATCAAGGTCTTTTCCAATGAGTCAGTTCTTCACACCGTGTGGCCAAAGTATTTGGAGTTTCAGCCTCAGCATTAGTCCTTCCAATGAATATTCAGGACTGATTTCCTTTATGATGGACTGGTTGGATCTTCTTGTAGTCCAAGAGACTTTCAAGAGTCTTTTCCAACACCACAGTTCAAAAGCATCAATTCTTTGGTGCTCAGCTTTAGCACCTCCTAAAATAAAATATTTAGATATATATCTAGGAAAATATGTATAAGGTTTGTATGAGGAAAACTACAAAAGTTTAATGGAAGATATCAAAGGAGAACTAAATAAATGAAGAGATACTCCGTGTATATGCATTTGGAAGACTCAATATTGTCAAGCTATTGCTTCATCCCAAGTTGGTCTGTAGAAGCAATGCTATTGCTTCATCCCACATTGGTCTGTAGATTCAATGCAATTTTGTTTTTCCTATTTATGTCCTGGACAACATATTGAAAAGCAGAGACATTACTTTGTCAACAAAGGTCCATCTAGTCAAGACTATGGTTTTTCCAGTGGTCATGTATGGATGTGAGAGTTGAACTATAAAGAAAGCTGAGTGCTAAAGAATTGATGCTTTTGAACTGTGGTGTTGGAGAAGACTCTTGAGAATCCCTTGGATTTCAAGGAGATCCAACCAGTCCATTCTGAAGGAGATCAGCCCTGGGATTTCTTTGGAAGGAATGATGCTAAAGCTGAAGCTCCAGTACTTTGGCCACCTCATGTGAAGAGCTGACTCATTGGGAAAGACCCTGATGCTGGGAAGGATTGGGGGCAGGAGGAGAAGGGGACGACAGAGGATGAGATGGTTGGATGGCATCACCGATTCAATGGACATGGGTTTGGGTGGACTCTGGGAGTTGGTGATGGACAGGGAGGCCTGGCGTGCTGTGATTCATGGGGTTACAAAGAGTCAGACATGACTGAGCAACTGAACTGAACTAAACAACCTAGAGGGATGGGATGGGAAGGGAAGTTGGAGGGATGTTCAAGTGGGAAGGGACATGGGTAAGCCTATGGCTGATTCATGTTGATGTTTGGTAAAAACCAATGCAATACTGTAAAGCAGTTATCCTTCAATTAAAGAAAAAAGCCAAAGATGGGGAGAAAATATTTGCCAGATATTTGATAAAGTACTGCTACCCAAAATATACAAAGAACTCTTAAACCCGTCCCTGGGATTCTCCAGGCAAGAACACTGGAGTGGGTTGCCATTTCCTTCTCCAGTGTGTGAAAGTGAAAAGTGAAAGTGAAGTTGCTCAGTCGTGTCCAACTCTTAGTGACCCCATGGACTGCGGCCCACTAGGCTCCTCCGTCCATGGGATTTTCCAGGCAAAAGTACTGGAGTGGGGTGCCATTGCCTTCTCCGAACAGTAAGAAAACAACCCAGTTAAAAAAGTAGGTCAAGACCTGAACAGAATCTTTATCAAAGAACATATAAAGATGGCCAATAAGCATGTGAAAATTTGCTACACATGATATGTCATAAGAGAGTTGCCATGTAGAACAACAATTAGATATGATGATTGTGAATTGTGGATATTTTTCACTCAGTTTATGGCCTAGCTTTTAATGTTCTTAGTGGTGTATTTTGAAGAACAAAATTTTTAAATTTTGATGAAGTTGAACTTATCAATTTTTTCTTTTATGGCTTATGTGTGTATATCTGTCATTCGAGAAATTTTTGTACATGTAAGATCACGTAGATATTCTTCATTGATTCTTTTCCAGAAGTTTTACACAGTTTCAGCTTTTATATTTAGGTCTATGAGCCATTTCATATCAACAATTGCACAAGGTAAAGGTGGAGTCATGTTTCTTTCCATGTATCTATCCAATTTCCCATCAGAGTTTGTTAGAGAGACTATTCTTACCCCGTGTTCACTGTGGCACTGTTTACAATAGATAAGACATGGTAGTAATATAGATGTCTATCAACAGGTGAATGGATAAAGAAGCTGTGACATACACATCCACACAGACACACACACACATACACACAGTGGAATGTCACTCAGTCATAAAAAATGAAATAATGCCATTTGCAGCTGGATGGGCCTAAAGATTATCACACTAGGTGAAGTAAGCCAGACAGAGAAAGACAAGTATCATATGATGTAGTTTATATGTGAAACCTACGGGAAAAAATACAAATGAACTTCTTTCCAAAACAGAAAGAGACTCACAGACATAAAAACAAATTTATGGTTAACAAATAAGAAATGTGTGGGATAAATTAGGAAACTGGGATCAACATATACACATTCTATATATAGCTAGCCAATGAGGACCTACTGTATAGCATGGGGAACTATACTCAATATCTTCTAGTACCCTATAATGGAAAAGAATCAGAAAAGGAATATATATGTGTATGTTAAATACATATTCTTATGGTAATAATATCAGTTTGAGCAAGCTTCGGGAAACAGTGAAGGACAGGGAAGCCTGGTGTACTGCAGTCCATGGGGTTGCCAAAAGTCAGACACAACAATAGTAATAATATATAACTGAATCATTGCAGTGTACACCTGAAAGTAACACAATATTATAAATCAACAATACTTCAATAAAAATAAGTAAATAAAAAGAAAAAGAGCGAGAGATCATCCTTTTCTCTCCCAATTATCTTGGTACTTTTGTCAGAAAACCAAATGACCATAATTATGATGTTTAATCCTGTATACTCTAGTCTGTTCCCTTGATCTCTCTGTCTATTCTTTTGCCAATATTACAGTGTCCTAATAACGCTTAGAGGCTTATAAGTGTTATTTACTTATAACACTTTGCTGCTTGTTTGGTATTACTTTTGTTCTCATTTTTTCCTTTGTGCTTTGATGATTTTCTTTTGTATTGTGCTTGAGTTCCTTTCCTCTTTGTTTTTCTGAGGCTACTGTATGTTTTTGATCTGTGGTTACTCTGGCTTTCAAGTATGTTAACCCATAACTAAATCTATTTTCTTGAAACTAGTAGTCATGTAAGTTCAAACATATTCTGAAAGATCTACATTTTTTTATTTCCCTCTCCCACATTTTGTAACTTTGGTGCCTTGTTTTACTTCTTCATGTTTTTCCTTTTGCTGTTAATTAAAATTGTTATAATCTCTTTTCATGTTCTTATTGGCCATTTGTATATGTTTTAGGAGAAATATCTATTTAAGGCCTTTGCCCATTTCTGAATCAGGTTATTTTTTATTTTTGAGTTTCAGGAGCTCTCTATATATTCTGGATATTAATCCATTATTAAATATATAATTTGCAAATATTTCTCCCATTCTGTAGGTTACCTCCTTATTCTCTTAATAATGCCTTTTAACACAACTTTTGGTTTAGTTGATTTTCTCTGTTGTTTTCCTGTTCTCTATTTTATTTATCTCTGCTCTGATCTTTATTATTTCCCACCTTCTGCTAGCTTTGGGGTTATTGTATTCCTTTTTTTCCCTAGTTTTTTAGTTGTCAAGTTAGGTTGTTGATTTGTGATCTTTCTCTTTTTAATGTAAGCATTTATAGTTATAAATTTCCATCTTAGCACTGATTTCACTGTGTCCCATAAGTTTTGGTATGTATGTTTTTGTTTCCATTCATCTTTAAGCATTTTCTAATTTCTTTCTTAATTTTTAAAAATTAATTAATTAATTTTAACTGGAGGATAATTAGGTTACACTATTGTGATGATTTCTGCCATACTTCAACATGAATCAGTCATAGGTATACATGTATTCCCCCCCATCCTGAACGCCCCTTCCACCTCCCTCCCCACCCTATTCTTCTGGGTTGCCCCAGAGCACTGGCTGTGGGTGCTCTGCTTCATGTATTGAACTTGCCCTGGTCATCTACTTTACATGTGATAATGTACATGTTTCAATGCTATTCTGTCAAATAATGCCACCCTTGCCTTCTCCCACTGAGTCCAAAAGTCTGTTCTTTGACCTATTGGTTATTTAAAAGTATGTTTAATGTTCAGAATTTTGTGAATCTCCCAGTTTTTCCTTTCTTATTGATTTCTAACTTTATCCCATTTTTGCCAGAAAGGATAATTTGCACAAAATCAGTTTTTCAATACATATTGAGACTTAATTTGTAGCCTAACATATGAGCTATTCTGGGTAATGTCCCATGCGCACTTGAGGAAAATACGTATTCTGTTGCTGAGTAGAGTGTTCTGTATACATCTTATATGAGATTGGTTTTTACGTTGGTTAAAAAACTCCATTATTGTGAGTGGGATGTGAAAGTCTTTAGATATTATTATAGCACTTGTCTGCCTATTTCTGTCTTCAATTCTGTCAGTTTTTGATGGTCTGTCATTAGGGGTGTAAATGTTTATAATTGTTATAGCCTCTTGCTATATCAAAGATTTTATTAATATATTACGTCCTTCTTTGTCTCTTATAATCTTTTTGGATTTAAGGTCTATTTTGTCTCATTAGGATAGCCACCTGTATTCACTTTTGGTTATTATTTGCATGAAATATCTTTCTCTTTCAATCTGTTTGTGTCTTTGGATCTCAAGTGAGTCTTGCAGAGAGTTGGATCATATGCTTTTTATCTATCTTGTCAAGCTCTGTCTTGATTGGAGAGTTTAGTCAATTTACATCTAAAGTAATTACTGTTAAGGAGAGACTTCTGTCACTGTGTTTTTCCTGTTGTACATACCTTTTAGTTTTTGGTTCCTTGTTTCCTGCATTACTGTCCTTTGGTTTAGTTGATTTTTTGTAGTGAACTGTTTAAATTTCTTTGTCATTTCTCCTCACGTATATTCTATACCTATTTTCTTTGTGGTTACTATGGGGATTACAAAATTTATGACACTGTAATTTGAATATATGCCAGTTTATTGTCAATAACATGTGATAGGTCTGGGATATTCTTTACTCCAGGAATAATTCATCCCCACTACTGAGGTGTAAAAAGAAGAGAAGCAAAAAG
>SJYA01000454.1:144645-200761 GCA_006410615.1 Neotragus moschatus | reverse complement strand
CTCCAGTACTTTGGCCACCTCATGTGAAGAGTTGACTCATTTGAAAAGACTCTGATGCTGGGAGGGGTTGGGGGCAGGAGGAGAAAGGGATGACCGAGGATGAGATGGCTGGATGGCATCACTGACTCGATGGGCGTGAGTCTGAGTGAACTGCGGGAGTTGGTGATGGATGAGGAGGCCTGGCGTGCTGCGATTCATGGGATCGCAAAGAGTCAGACACGACTGAGCAACTGAACTGAACTGAACTGAGGTGTGATCTAATGGAGTCTCCTATAAATACTGTAAGGGATCTCCAATGATTTTATTTTTTTGGTTAGAGTTTGACCATCTCCCTACTTTGTGTAAGTTCTGGGAGTTGTTTAGCTTACAAATCTCTATCCATGCCTTGGCTGGCCTTGTGGAGTTTTATTCTACATGTCTTAATAATCATGAAGACTCAAGGCAATCCTTTGCTGATTTCTGGAGCTGTTTTTCTATAAGCATCCTTCTTTCAAGAACTCTGCCCTGAAACATCCAGCCACTTTGGCCTCTTGGAATTCCAATTTCCTCAACTTAGTGGAGCAGCTCTAGTTGAGTTCATTCTTGCATCTTGCATAGTTTGAAAATCGGCTTCTCGCAGTCAGCCAGAGTGATTATGTACTTGCCTGTTCCTCTCTTGGAGATGAACTGTCTACTATCCAGTGTCTGACAACAGTTTTCTACAACTTTCTAACTGTTTACACTGTGAAGTTAATTCAGGGCTTTCCTTACTTCACCATGGAAAGAAGTAGAAGATCTTAGGCTTTTAGCAATCCCAATTAGGTATCTTTTGGACAGAGAGGAAAAGAGGCTCGTAGTTAGTTAAGGTTTCAGAGGAAAGCATGTTGAGAAAATATAATTAGTGACTCTAAGAAAGATCTTGTCTAAGCATCTGGGTTCACTTATCTTTCCTTAAAATAGTACCGAAGTACTCAATTTGAATATGAATGATACCTGGATTTTCGTTTCTGTTTGAAAGATTCTTTAATTTACCATCTTAATATATTTCTTTCTATTATCACTCAGAGCTGTTACATTTATGAATGTGGCTGATTCAACCAGAGCATTTGTCCATTCCACTAATTTGAGTGTTTACTGAGGAAATGTGTTTGTCATGTGTTTTTCTCACTAAATTAAGATGGGAGGCATTCAGCAAAATAGGTGCTATGATGATGATATGACTTTTAACATTAAATAAAAACAGCTCAGGATATCTAATAGTTGAAATAAAAGTATTATTTTCTTAGCTGTCATCCTGCCATCTTGAGAATTCTATGATGTAGTTGATCCTGAGATCAAAAGGTTTCCATTCAAGAACTCCTCCAGAACATGTATCCATCTCCTAGAAAATTAAGTTATCTCTTAACTCCCCACTTTGTATAATAACATTAGATACTAGAAAAAATAAAAATAGAAATTATTTTATTTAGGAAAGTTTTCCCTGGTTAACAAAATTTGTCTAAATTGGCTCTGAAGCATGTAAGGGTCCCAGACATTATAGATAATTTTGTTAAATTCCTCTTATTATTAATTCTGTTAGCCAAGACTAAAGCTGACACTATTTACATATTTAAATCAGTCTTGTCAGTGGTTGTAAGATATAAAGAAGAATACTGTTGACTAAAAAAATACCTTCTGTCCTTTTGATGTGCAGAATATTTATCTGTGCTTTCTGAAAGGGCTTTTAAAGTCTTATTTGCATATAAAGATATTTTTTAAAATTTCATACTGTTGGGAGTGGTGGCCAAGATGGAGAGCAGGAAGATCCTGAGCTCACCTCCTCCAGTGGGAACAGCAAAATTACAGCTACCTACAGAGCAACTGTCAATGAGAAGAACATGAAGACTAGCAGAAAAGATTTTCCACAACTAAAGATATGGAGGAACCACAACGAGACAGGTTAGGTAGAGACGCTGTATAGTTGATACCCATACCCCCTCATAGATGACTCACAAACAGGAAGATGTTACAATTACAGAGGTTATCCCCAAGGAGAAAGGGGTCCAAGCTCCACATTGGACTCTCCAGACAAGGGGTCCTGTCCCAGGAAGATGAATCACTAGAACATATGGCTTTGAAGCCCAGTGGGCTTACATACTGGAGAGACAGATGCTTGTGGCAAACAGGCACTAATCTCTTGAAGTGCACAGACAAAGTCTCACATACTCAGAATCCAGTGCAGAAATAGTTTTTTTTTTTTTTTTTTTAGCAGTGCCTCACAGCATGTGGGGTCTTAGTTCCCCGACAAGGGATTGAACCTAGGGCCCCTCCAGTGGAAGTGTGAAGTCTTAACCACTGGACCACCAGGAAAGTCCCCAGAGAACAATTTAGAAGCAGCCTGGGTCAGACCTACTTGCTGATCTTAAAGAGCCTGATAAAAGGATAGGAGGTGACTAGGACTCACCCTGGAAACATAGATGCTAGTGGCAGCCATTTTGGGGAGCTTGTTCAACTATCAGCATACTGGTGCTATCAAGTGCCATTGTGAAATCTCTATAGTCCATTAGTGCGGGAAGGTTACCTGCCCACCAATGGGCTAGCACAAGTCTGGGATCCCCTGATCACCACAGCAAGTCTTTCTGGCAGCTGACTCCACTCACCAGTTCGGCCAGTGCCAACTCAGGGCCCTTCTGACATCACAGCCAGCCATGCCAGGACCCAGTCACACATACCAGTGAGCTGGCAGACACCACTCAGGGCAGTCTGATAGTCAGCTGACCCAGCATCCAGCCCACGTACTAGCATGCCCATAGTAGTTGTCCCCACCACAACAGAGAGGCCCACATAAGGAGCACCCCACAGCATATAACTAGTGACTAAAGGGGAGTGTGCTGCTCGGTCCCCTAGACATCTCATACATAAGGCCACTTCTTCAGCATTGAGAAACATCACCAACCAACCTAATACACAGAAATGAACACAGACAAATTTGGCAAAATGAGGAGACAGAAGAATACGTTTCAAATGAAGAAATCAGACAAAATTCCAGAAGAACTAAATTAAGTTAGAGATAAGCTGTCTATCTAGTAAAGAATTCAAGTTAATGATCATAAAAATTCTCAGCAAACTCAAGAATGAATGAACACTATAAGACTATAAACTATCAGCATTGAGAAAAAAAATAAAGATGACACAATCAAATGGAAAGATATGTTGTGCTCATCATTTGAATGAGTTTATATTGTTAATATGACCATACTCTCCAAGGCAGTCTACAGATTCAATGCAGTCTCTATCAAAATACCAATGGCATTTTTTTCCACAGGACTAGAATAAATAATTCTAAAGCTTGTGTGGAAACATAGTAGACCTTGAGTAACCAAAACAATCCTGAGAAAGAATAGCAAAGTCGAATGTATCACAGATTCTGATTCCAAACTATATTGCAAAGCTTCAGTAATTAAAGCAGTTTGGTGCTGGCACAAAGATCAATGGAACAGAACAGAGAACTCAGAAATAAACCCGCACTTATATGGTCGATTAATCTATAACAAAGAAGACAAGAAGGTATAATGGAGAAAAGACAGCCTGTTCAGTAAATGATGTTGGAAAAACTAGATAACTACAGGCTAAACAGTCAACTAAACTATTTGCTCATAGCATATACAAAAATAAACTCAAATTAATTTAGGTCTTAAAAAGTAATACCAGAAACAAAGAACATAGGCAGTATGCTCTTTGATATTAAAATATATTTTCAAATGATCAGTATACTCTTTGATATTAAAAGATATTTGCAAATGATATCTGATAAGGGTTTAATATCCAAAATATACAAAGACCTCATACAACTCAAAATAAGCAAACAACCCAATTAAAAATGGGCAGAAGACATGAGTAGACATTTTCTCAAAGAATATATGTAGATGTCCAACAGACACATGAAAAGATGTTCAGCATTCTCAGAGAAATTCAGATCAAACCACAATGAGATATCATCTTATGCCTGTCAGAATGGCTATTATTTAAAAGACAAAAAGTAGCGTCAGTAAGGATGTGGAGAAAAGAGAACCCTTGTACACTGTTGGTAGGATTGTAAATTGACATAGCCACTGTGTAAAATAGCATACAGTTTCCTCAGAAAATTAAAAATAGAACTACTATAAAATTAAGCAATTCCACTTCTGGGTATTTTTCAGAGGAAAGCAAAAGCATATGCACCCCCGTGTTCAATGTAGCATCATTTCCAATAGCCAAGGTATGGAAATACCTAAGTGTCCACTGATAGAGATTAATAGATAAAGAAGATGTGGCATACATGTACAATGGAATATTACTTGGCCGTAAAAAAAACAGTGTACCTATGGCTGATTCATGTTGAGGTTTGACAGAAAACAACAAAATTCTGTAAAGCAATTATCCTTNTCATTTCCAATAGCCAAGGTATGGAAATACCTAAGTGTCCACTGATAGAGATTAATAGATAAAGAAGATGTGGCATACATGTACAATGGAATATTACTTGGCCGTAAAAAAAACAGTGTACCTATGGCTGATTCATGTTGAGGTTTGACAGAAAACAACAAAATTCTGTAAAGCAATTATCCTTCAATAAAAAAATAAATAAAAAAAATTGATTGCTTCATCCATATAAAAGAAAAAAAAAGCATCGAAATCTTGCCTTTTGCAACAGCACTGGTACAAGAGGGTATTATGCTAAATGAAGTAAGTCAGACGGAGAAAGACAAATGCCATATGATTTCACTTACGCATGCAATCTGAAAAACAAAACAAACATAATAAAACAGACTCAGATACAGGGCAAAGTGTGATTGCCAGAGGGGAGGAAAGTAGGGGGAATGAATGAAATGGGTAAGAGCTTAAGAGGTTCAACCCCAGTTACCATATACATTAGTCATGAGGTTGTAGGGTACAGCATAGGACGCACAGTCAGTAATAACCTACCCACCTCTCCCGAAAATTAAGAGTATATAGTAAAAATCTGTGTTCATAAGTTATTTAGATTTCTCCCTCCCTCCCTTTCTTTTTCTTCCTCCTCTTGCTTTCTTTATTTCTCCTTCTCTCCCTTCTCCCGATCCCACTTTTTCTCTCCTTTTTACCTTCACTGTGATTATAGAGTTCCTTTGAAATGCCATTGGTTTCAGCTTGCTTTCAGTGGTAGGGTCCACTTCCTACCATTCTCACTGATTTTATTTTGATTTGCGAATACGTAGACCATTAACATGTTCCAGAAGTTAAACTATGCAAAAATTACACTCATAGAAGTTTCATTCCCTTCTACATCATCCCTCCATTTCACCTCCATTCTCTACCCCTTCTAGTAGTCAAGTTCATTATTTTCCAGTTTACTCTTCCTTTTTTCCCTATAAAGATAAGCAGAGATTGCATTTTTTCTATCTTCTCTTTTTCACACAAAAGATATGTACGGAGGTAGTATGTGGAGGTGTGTATACACACACACATACATTTTTTGGCAAAGATTTTTTAAAATCTTTAAAAAAGAAACAAATATTCACACAGAAGAGATTCAAATTATCTACTTTGAAGAAATATGTTAAAGTTTAAGATTTTTAAAAATTAAATCCTAAATAATGATAAAGATGGATATATCCTCTGTAAAATCTGGACTAAACTATTGAGTCATTTATATCTATTCAGTATTCAGAATATGAGCTGAAATATTACAGTAAAAATAAAAAACTACATACTGTTTTGAACTTTGCTTTTTTTACTTAAAAATATCTAGAAATCACTCCCTATCCATTCCTAGAGATCTTCCTCATCCTTTTTTTCACTGTTGCATAGTACTCCATTGTCTATATGTACTTTATTCTCCAATAGCTCATGTTTGAACATTTAGAAACCTACAATATTTTTCAATTACAAATAGTGCTGCAGTAAATAATCTTTGTCTATTTTTATATCATTGGAACAATATGAAAAATTTATCAAAGTGAGATTGTTGGAACAAAAGGCAAATGAGTTTGTGATATTGTTAGATATTCCAAATTCCCTCCATAGAGCTGAATTCCCACAGCAATGTATGAGGCATATGTCCCACAGCCCATCATGTGCTATATTTAGATTTCAGACATTTAATTTTATTTTGTCTGTGAGTTTCTAAAGAAAAAGTAACATTTTGGAGTTCATCATATGTTGGGAGAATGAATTAGAAGCAGAATATCAATTTCAAGACTGTATGAGAAAAAACTCGAAAATCCTGTACCATGATAAAGTGAAGAATATACAGTGCATGAAGAAAAAGAAAAACTATAAGGAAAAAAAAGAAGTCACTGAAGCACATTTTAGTCTCGTTAATCAAACTTCAAAATAATAGGCTTTACAAAAATTCATTAGAAGATAATTTCTTAGTTTTCAATCTTTGTAGTTTAAAATTTTAAGTTAAAAACTTTCTGTATTTATTACTTTGATTGTCAACCATATTCTATAATTGAAGATGAAAGATTTTTTAAAATATCTGCCCAAATTAGGAAACAGGTATAGTTTCTCATAGAAAATGCTACTAAAAAATGTTCTTAAAATTTTTTATTTTGTTTTGCACAAAACAGTTTATCAAATATTAAGTATGCTTCTTGAAAATGAGAATCTACTTTGAATCACAAATAAAGACTGTAAAGGAAATTTAGCAGTGAGCAAATGAAGATGTTATTATTCCAGAATTATAGTGGCAGAACTTTTACATTTGACTATTAAAATTTAACAATAAAGTTATAATTAATTTTAAACATAAACATTTAGACATTATCACAATCTGAGGTTTATTTGACCTCAGCTTTAGAAGAATAGTGATTTTAATCAATATTGACAATTAAGTACTTACCCAAAATGGCCATTTGGTTCATGTTTAATCTTAATTATTTCATGAATTTGTAAAAATATTGAACATTGATCTACTATAGCAGTCCATATTATTCATAATCTTGCATTCTACCAGCAAGGTCTTCATAGCGGGTACTAAGGAGGAATTAAAAGGCTCATGAGTGAAGCCAGAAGAAAGGGAAGGGAGGGAAAGAGAAGAGCAGAGCAGAGGGGGAGAGTTGAAGGCAGAAAGAAGCAAAAGGCAGAGAGGAAGAGAAGAGAGAAGAAAGGTGAACAAGAAAGAGGGAGAATTCACCTGTGTGGCAGGGAGGTCAATTACTTTGATCATTTCCCCAGGTATTGTAACCAGCTGGCTAACTCCTTTATGAAATCAGATCCCAAACATCTCAGATTGGGGAGCTTTTCTCTGATTCTTAAAGAGCACACATACAATCAGTCTTGTGAAAAAAAATTGTGATGTTAATATCCTTTTCTTTCTTATTTACGAAGCTCATTTAATTAAATTATTTCTATGAGGCCTAAAAACTTTTTTAAAAAATTAAAGGATATGCATGTACACACATATACACAACCCAGACAAGCAAAAAATTCCACAACTTGTCTTTTACTAACATCTGTAATAATAATAAAAAAAAAATCCCTGATACATGTTTTGTCTTTAAATCTGGACTAAGGAAACTAGAAATTCAGAGTTGGAGGGAACTTCTGACATTATCCTGTCCGTTCCCTCATTCCCCGAGGACTTTCCTAAGGTCATGCCTCTGTGAGAGATAGACTCAAGGCTAGAGCCTTTGGATGAAGTTCTTGGATGTCTAGTCCAGTGGTCCTTCTTCCAAGATAAATGATGTCTTTCCTGCATCTTCTGACTGAAGAAATCAAATTCTTCCTGTTAGGGAAAATAACAACAAAAAAAGCACAACAACTCAGCTCAAGTACATAATTCCTAAAAGGACACTATAGTAGCTAAAATTATAGTTTCTTTTAAAGGACAAAGAGATTTCCAAATTTTATTTACTGCACTTTTAAAAAAGTTCCACGGTGAATGGAGAAGATTTTGAAAACATCTGTTTACCAATTTCCTACTGGTAACAGAACCTTGGCAGAAATAACTAAATCACCTTCATACTCTTCTCTGTGAAGCCATTAAGCCTAGAAACATGCTGTTTTGGGCAATACAGAAATCAAAGTGGTAGCACAGCAGAACAGATCTGTGTTAAAGAACAAAAATCCACAGGCTGCTTCAAATATCAACAAGAAACCCTGAAATTTTCTATCAATTTCTTTTCATGGCCTTGTGACATTTTCGACTTAAAACTATATTGCTTAACATCAAGGCACTTTGAGAGAGCTTCGGTTGGAAAAGGTAATTTTTGAGTGAGATTCAGCAGAAAAAGGTAATTTTTCAGAGAGGTTCACTGGGAAAAGGTAATTTTCAGAACCAATTGCTGCATTCTTTTGCTGTTATTTTGTCTCTTTTCTAAGTAGCCCTAATGTCATTCATGGGCACTCTATGTCAATACATCCGCACTGGCTAAGTCGTTTGTGCAAAGTAAGTTTACAGAAACTGTAGCTTTAGGCTATGTTATTCCAGGGCTGTGAAGATCAAACAGTGCAATTTCACTTGGAAGTTTCATCAATTTTGCATCAATGTTGATGCTTGAGCTAGAGGCCTGCACCCAGAATCATAATTTCAGCCACAAAAATTTTGTTTTTGATGGAGAATCTAATTTCATATGATGATCATTGTTTGGTAATGCCATGGCTCAATAATGCAGCTCTCTGAACCTCGGCTGCCAACCAATCTTGATGGGCAGGCAACTGAGGGGCTTAATAGCTGATCTAGGCTGCATCAGTTCATACTGTTTTGAGATACTAAAGGAAAAATAACTAGTCTTAGAATGCATGTTATTATATGTTATTTGTATAAGTGGATGAACAAGTATCCTAGAAAGCTGAGATCTTTCATCTGTTCACTTTTAGACAGCCTCAATTTTTAGAAAGGAAATGATACAATTCAGCTCTAATGGTTTGAAATGAAGACTCTGAAATTATCCAGCTTCTCATATATTTCTCCTTTGATTATATCACCATAGAGACAATGAAGAAAAAAAACTCCTTCAATGCAAGATGTGAAAGTTGAGGGGCATAAAAAACATTTTAAAACCTCCTTTTAAAAAGAGTAAAACAGCAAGCTTTAACAAGCTAGCATTTTATTCTCTCCCTTAAATTATATGTATTTGACTTCAAGTGAATATTAATGGATTTCCTTTTATTAATCTCTTTGTTTTTTAATTCAGCCTTTGTATATGAAAGTGTACCATAAAAAAGTTCGAATTCACTGGTTATGTAAACATGTAGCCAACACAATTGGTATACTTTCAACTCTTCATGTCTACTCAGTACCAAACACAATGTTTTTTCTCTCTGAAGAAATTCACTCCCACCCCTACCTCACCCATCCTCATCCACCCAAAGCACTGTGGATTGAATACATTCAAATACTGATGACATTTATATTTAAATAGCTTTTTTAATTTAAAAAAGGGTATTTCATCAAAACTCAGCTATCTTTAAGTTGGTTTGTTATTTACACCCACTGAGAGAAAAATTAAGTGGCTCATATCTGATCATTTTGCTGTCTTTCATCTAAATGAGATATTTCTGTCTTTCTTAGTTATCTATAAACTAGGCAGGCTTCCCAGGTGACTCAGTGGGTAAAGCATCCGCCTGGAATGCAGGAGACGTAGGTTCAGTCCTTGAGTTGGGAAGATCCCCTGGAGAAGGAAATGGCAACCCACTTCTGTATTCTTGCCTGGAGAATCCCATGAACAGAGGAGCCTGGACAGCGTCATTCCATAGGGTTGGGAAGAGTCAGACACAACTGAAGCAACTGAACACGCACTCATACATAAACTAGACTCACTCTACCTATAAACTTTCTTGTTTTTTATGTCAGTTTTAGGTTCATAGCAAAATTGAGGGGATGGTAGATTTCCCACATACTCCCTGCCCCACACATGCAGAGCGTCTGCATTATCAACATCTCACAAGAATGGTGTATTAATTACAGTTGATGAATCTACATTGGCATATCATTTTCACCTGCAGTTCATAATTTGCATTAAGGTTCATTCTTGGTGTTGTCCATGCTACAGGGTCTTGACAAATTTATAGTGACATGTATCTACTGCTATAGTATCATATGAAATATTTTCACTGCCGTAAAAATACTGTGCTCAATCTTCGTTTTTCCCCTTCTTCCCAGCCATTGATCTTCCTTACTGTCTCCAAAGTTTTATCTTTTCCGGAATGTCAAAGAGTTGAATTCATACGGTATACAGCCTTTTCAGATTGGCTTCCTTCACTTAGTAATATGCATTCAAGGTTCCTTCATGTCTTTTAAGTATTGAAAGACAAGGATTGTCTTTTAAGCTCATTTGTCTGGATGAATGACTCTTTATCCACTTAGCTACTGAAGGACATCTTAGTTGCTTCCAAATTTTGGTAATTATGAATAAAACTGCTATACATATCTGTGTGAAAGTTTTCATATGGACATATTTTCACCTCCTTTGGGTAAATGCCAAGGAATGTGAATCCTGGATTATACAATAAGAGTATGTTTTGTTTTATAAAAAGGAAAAAAATAAAATCCAGCCTGTTTTCTAAGTGACTGTGCCATTATCACCAGTAATTTATGAGAGTTCCTGTTGTTCTGCATCTTGGACAGAAATGCTATGGACCTAACAGAAGCAGAAGATATTAAGAAGAGGTGGCAAGAATACACAGAAGAACTGTACAAAAAAAACCTTCATGACCAAGATAATCATGATGGTGTGATCACTCACCTAGAGCCAGACATCCTGGAGTGTGAAGTCAAGTGGGCCTTAGAAAGCATCCATGAACAAAGCTAGTGGAGGTGATGGAATTCCAGTTGAGCTATTTCAAATCCTGAAAGATGATGCTGTGAAAGTGCTGCACTCAATATGCCAGCACATTTGGAAAACTCAATAGTGGCCACAGGACTGGAAAAGGTGAGCTTTCATTCCAATCCCAAAGAAAACAAATGTCAAAAAAATGCTTAAACTACAGCACATTGCATTCTTCTCACACACTAGTAAAGTAATGCTCAAAACTCTCCAAGCCAGGCTTCAACAATACTTGAACCGTGAACTTCCAAATGTTCAAGCTGGTTTTGGAAAAGGGAGAGGAACCAGAGATCAAATTACCAACATCTGCTGGATCATCAAAAAATAACAGAGTTCCAGAAAAACATCTATTTCTGCTTTATTGACTATGGCAAAGCCTTTGACTGTGTGGATCACAATAAACTGTGGAAAATTCTGAGAGAGATGGGAATACCAGACCACCTGACCTGCCTCTTGAGAAACCTATATGCAAGTCAGGAAGCAACAGTTAGAACTGGACATGGAACAACAGACTGGTTCCAAATAGGAAAAGGAGTATGTCAAGGCTGTATATTGTCACCCTGCTTATTTAACTTNAGAGTTCCAGAAAAACATCTATTTCTGCTTTATTGACTATGGCAAAGCCTTTGACTGTGTGGATCACAATAAACTGTGGAAAATTCTGAGAGAGATGGGAATACCAGACCACCTGACCTGCCTCTTGAGAAACCTATATGCAGGTCAGGAACCAACAGTTAGAACTAGACATGGAACGACAGACTGGTTCCAAATAGGAAAAGGAGTACGTCAAGGCTGCATATTGTCACCCTGCTTATTTAATTTATATGCAGAGTACATCATGAGAAATGCTGGGCTGGAAGAAGCACAAGCTGGAATCAAGATTGCTGAGAGAAATATGAATAATCTCAGATATGCAGATGACACCACCCTTATGGCAGAGAGTGAAGAGGAGCTAAAAAGCCTCTTGATGAAAGTGAAAGAGAAGAGTGAAAAGGTTGGCTTAAAGCTCAACATTCCGAAAACGATGATCATGGCATCTGGTCCCATCACTTCATGGGAAATAGATAGGGAAATAGTGGAAACAATGTCAGACTTTATTTTTCTGGGCTCCAGAATCACTCCAGATGGCGACTGCAGCCATGAAATTAAAAGATCTTACTCCTTGGAAGGAAAGTTATGACCAACTTAGATAGCATGTTCAAAAGCAGAGACATTACTTTGACAACAAAGGTCCGTCTAGTCAAGGCTATGGTTTTTCCAGTAGTCATGTATGCATGTGAGAGTTGGACTGTGAAGAAAGCTGAGTGCTGAAGAATTGATGCTTTGAACTGTGGTGTTGGAGAAGACTCTTGAGAGTCCCTTGGACTGAAAGGAGATCCAACCAGTCAGTCCATCCTAAAGGAGATCAGTCCTGGGTGTTCATTGGAAGGACTGATGTTGAAGCTGAAACTCCAATACTTTGGCCACCTCATGTGAAGAGTTGACTCATTGGAAAAGACTCTGATGCTGGGAGGGGTTGGGGGCAGGAGGAGAAGGGTTCGACAGAGGATGAGATGGCTGGATGGCATTACCAGCTCAATGGACATGAGTTTGGGTAAACTTGGGAGTTGGTGATGGACAGGGAGGCCTGGTGTGCTGCAATTCATGGGGTCGCAAAGAGTTGGACATGAATGAGCACCTGAACTGAACTGAACTGAGTGCTGTCAAAGTTCCAAATTTAGGCCACGCTAACAGGTGTGTATTGGTATCTCATTGTTGTTAAAAACTTTATCCCACCAGAACCTGAGTTCTTAGGTCTCTGTTTCAGGAATTTCTGTTACCCCGGTTTAAATCCAATATCCCAGAAGATATTTCTATAAGAATCAAGTTGGGGAGCTGGTGTAGCCCTTGGCAAGTATCAGACATGAAGTGGCTAGGACCACGTTACTGGAGGGTAAATTTTATGTGAGGAATCTGCAGATGACAAACAACAAGGAAAAAAATATAAATTTTTAAAATGTCAAATTATATCTTTGGTTTGGTTTGTGCCACCAATCTTTCGGTTAATAGTTGCATGCCTTAAATAATTGTGTTTCAGAGACACGCAGTTATGTTTTTAAAGTTAAAATTGAAAAGTAGCTGTATCAATAGGAACTAAATGTGTACCACAAAGAGATGTTACAGAACTTGTAATCAATCACTTTAGAAAACCATGCTTCTCAAGATGGATTTAGTGTGATTCCCAACAGTTTACTTTTTCTATTTTCAATTATCTAACTTATTGAAAAGACTTCTCAGCCAATACATAAATATTTTATTAAATGGAAGTTCTGTTATTATGTCTTTGTCAGAGTGTCCAGTTCTGTCGCTCAGTCGTGTCCGTCTCTTTGCAATGCCCTGGACTGCAGCAGGCCAGGCCTCCCGGTCCATCACCAACTCCCAGAGTTTACCCAAACCCATGTCCATCGAGTCGGTGATGCCATCCAATCATCTCATTCTCTGTCATCCCCTTCTCCTCCTGCCTTCAATCTATCCCAGCATCAGGGTCTTTTCCAATGAGTCAGTTCTTCACATCAGGTGGCCAAAGTATCAGAGCTTCAGCTTCAGCATCAGTCCTTCCAATGAATATTCAGGACTGATTTCCTTTAGGATGGACTGGTTGGATCTCCTTGCAGTCCAAGGGATTCTCAAGAGTCTTCTCCAACACCACAGTTCAAAAGCATCAATTCTTCAGTGCTCAGCTTTCTTTACAGTTCAATTCTCACATCCATACATGACTACTGGAAAAACCGTAGCTTTGACTAGATGGTTATAACATTTAATAATTCTAAAGCTTTCTCAGAAGTTCAGGCTGAAATCCAGTGAAAAAGTCACGTGCCATTTCGTTTGTTGCTTTTTACTCATTGCAAATATAAACGAGCTAACTTGTCAGATACGTGCAACCATTTCATGAACTACCCCCTCCCCAGGAAATCATGGTGTGAGGTAAGCTTCTGTGAGCTAACCTACCACAAATGCTGTTTTATAATCATAAGTGCCTTTTAATGACTATTTATATTTCATTCTCAATCAAGTCTTGTAATTAAATACTTTGTCATTATTAAGACACTTAGTGCATACTTAGTTGCTTCACTTGTGTCTGACTCTGTGACCCTATGGGCTATAGCCCACCAGGCTCCTCTGTCTATGGAATTCTCTAGGCAAGAATACTGGAGTGGGTTGTCATTTCTTTCTCCAGGGGTTCTTCCCAACCCAGGGATCGAACCCACATCTCCTGCATTTCCTGCTTGGCAGAATTCTTTACCATTGAGCCACCTGGGAGGCCTCATTAAGACACGTAAGTGTGGAATATTTTTCTGTTTCAAATTGTGTGTTTTTAAATCTTTTCATGATTAGTTTTGTTGAAGATTTGCCTTTAAATTCAGGGTTCCTTTTCAAATAGAAAATTACAGGAAATATATCTATTTCCTAAAGCTGCAGTATTCTAGTCCATGTGATGAGAGTCTTTTGGATTGTTTATCTAAATTGTTTCACAGATACCATTTCATATCCCACATATAGATATAATGGACATGAGTGAATATAAATAAATATAGCATTTATATCTAAATATAGAAATTTATAAATGTATTTATATGTAATTATAAATATATGGATGCAAAGGAAGTGTTTTTTTTTTTCCCCCTCTTATTTTTAAAACTCTATTTCCATCCTATGGGTCATTTATGTCATTAAAATCCTAAATGAAATCTTGTCAGACCTCTTAGGTGAGCTTTCCCTCTCATATTTCCTTCCAGGACACATCTTGGCCAAGTGACTCAAAGGCTAAAGGGCTAGTTCACAAAGGAAAAAATGTTTCCCCACACATGGCATATTTTTATAAAGAAATTTGAGTTTTGCCCAGGCCTGATTCTTTCCAGGTTTGGAAAGAATTGAAGTGAGAAAAAACAGGACCTTTATTACAATCACTTGTTGTAATTTTTATAATTCATCAACCATTTACCTACCCAGCTCTCTGAATTTCTCAACCAGTGTGTATCCCTTTGTTTTGGTAACCACATGCTATTTTGTTTTTAATTGAGATTTGGAGAATTTTTGTTTTCTTCCAAAATGTACTGTGATATTAAACTTGGTTCTGGTCCTGTAACCAAGTTCAGCACCAGAAGAGACAGAACCAGAATAACTGTTTTATTCAGTTAAAACAAAGCAAAAAAAAGTCTGTCCTTTCTCACGGACTTGCGCTTTGGGGCTATGCGAGATGTGGGGTTTTATCAATTACACCTGAGTTAGCAGGGGGAAGACTCTCTCCAATGATAGAATTCATCTCCTCCTTGCTTCTGCTATTCAGTTTAGAGCCACAGGGACACCATCCATCAAAAGAACCTTTCCTGGAGAGGAGAATCTTGTTAAGGCTGGCTGTCAACTTGAGAAAACTAATCATGGTATTGAACAACAAAATGATTTTATACTGCTTTTCTCCTCCTCGTCTACTGAGCAGGCTATTAAGGAGAAAGGCCGACAGATGTTCTGCAAACTACTAAAAATAGGTAACCTGCTTTAAATATCAAGGGTGTCTGCTGGATTATGGAGTGAAACAATGTGTCCAGCATTAATGGAATTCAGATTGGAGACCAGAGGCCCACTCAGATTTAGCAGTTGAGATGTGGACTGGCAGGCAGCTCCCTTAGCCAGATGGCTTAATAACTTCTTTAAAATGTCTTTCTTTTCCATGGCCAGATTATGTCAAAATGTTCTGTGCTGCTACTGATCTGGTATATGTTATGTCCTATGTTAGTTCAACTTAGAGTTGGAAAAATTGATTAGTGGGTTTGAGTCTGCAAAATAGACTCAAGGCATTTTATTTTCTGCTTGCGGTGTTCTTTTTATCTTCTCTTCAGTGTAATGCTTTCTCCCTTTATGCTATGGCACTAGCTGAATGCTGATGACCCAATGGGACAACAGCCAAGCTGCATTTAATGGTAATCTGGTGGCCAGAGCTGCCTAGTCACTCACTGATACAGAGTGGGAACTTGGGGGCAAAGAGTTTCTTTCCTGTTTATACCTGAGAGCAACTCTTAAAAACATTCATCCTTTAACTTGCAGTTCCTGTCCCACCTCCTTAAAATTTTCCCTAAGGACCCAATGATGTTTCCTTTCTCCCCTCAGTGACTATAGCTGCCTCTCTGCCTCCCACATTCTCTGTTTAGTATTTTCTACTGCTTCCTTAGTTGGTATTAAATACTGGCTATGGCTTTTCCTGACTGTGCTCAATACGTGCATACTTGTTGATGAATTAGATTGCTTGTCTCAAGCAAGGTGGTCTAAGGGTAAGCTTTGTCCATAAGGTGGTGTTCTGAAACTTGCTGGGAGAGGACAGGGCCACTTTAGGAAAAAGATGAAAATTACAAACCTTTTCACCAAAAAATGTATATATATATGTATATACAGTCAGAAAAACCTTTGCATATAGTTTCAGAATGTTCCCTGACTCCCCCGAAGGCTATTTAAGTAACCTTGATTGAGAATCTTGCTGTGAAAGGATTTATTCCGCGTAAGAGTGCTTCCAGAACTCTTGGGAACAAGGAGGAAAATGCCTACTGGCCAGACTCTTTCGGTAGCTTTTTCAAAAGTTAAACACACACTCACCATGTGACCCAGCCATTTCATTCCTAGGTATTTACCCAAAGAGAAATAAAACTATGTATCTTCACAAAGACTAGTTTACAAATCCATAAAACAGTGTTATCTATAATAACCAAACCCTGGAAATCCAAATGTCCATCCACAGTGTAATGGGTTAACAAACGATGGTACATCCTATAATTGAATATTTCTCAGTAATAAAATGAAATGAATTCTTGGGATGTTTGACAAAGTAAATGAAACTCAATATCATTATGCCAAGGTGATACGTGAGAGATAAAAACAGAGGATGTACATGGAATTCTAGAAAATACTATCTAATCTATAGTTTTAGAAGACAGAGGACAGACAGAGGTCTCGGGAAAGTTGGATTCTAAAGGGGTATGAAGAAATTTGGGGGAACAAGAATATTTGTATATCAACTGTGGGGTTTTTTCATGGATACATGTATGTACATATCAAAACTCACTAAGTTGTGTACTTTAACTATATGCAGTTTATTGTACATCAGCTATACTTATAAAAATGATTTTGTATATATTCATATTTTAAAAGTAAAAGTTCTAGAAAGAAATTCATGAAAAAAAGTTTACTGATATTCTTGGGCAGTGGGATTACAAGTTATTTTTTTTCTATGTACATTCATGAAGTTTTCTATATTTTCTAGAATGTATGCATTTAGGATCCTGTGTCAGCTGTAAGAAATTACCACAGATTGAGTGGATTATAACAGCAGAAATTTATTACCTCACAGTTCTAAAGACCAGAATTCTGAAATTAGTATCACTGGGTCAAATTTAAGATACTATCAGGACTGGGCTCCCTGGGGCCTTTGCTCCTGGTGGTTGTCAGCATTCCTTGGCTTGTGACCTTATCACTCAAATCTTCAGAATCAGCATCTTCAAATTTCTCTCAGCTCCATCTTCACCTACCCTTTTGGTGAAGTTAAATCTCTCTGTGTCTCCCTCTTATAAATTTTATTTATATTATCCCCTGGGATAATCTAGGATAATCCCCTCATGCAAAATCCATAATTTAATCCCATCTGCAAAGACCCTTTTTCCAAATAAGGTATTAAGCTTTGGGGTTTCCAGGGATAAGGACCTGATATTTTTAGTGGGTGTTTTTTAGCCACCACAGCACATTAAAAATTTTTTTTTCTGTTTTATTTTCTTTGTACTTGATTCCTTAAAAATCTTGAAATTGCATAAATAATACACAAATATATATGTTCATTGTAAAACATTCAGACAGTAAAAAATGTTACAGAGTGAAAGTCAACGTCCACTCTGATACTGGCTGCTGCTGCTGCTGCTGCTGCTAAGTCGCTTCAGTCCTGTCCAATTTCATGCGACCCCATAGGTGGCAGCCCACCAGGCTCTACCGCCCCTGGGATTCTCCAGGCAAGAACACTGGAGTGGGTTGCCATTTCCTTCTCCAACGCATGAAAGTGAAAAGTGAAAGTGAAGTCGCTCAGTCATGTCCAACTCTTCGCAACCGCATGGACTGCAGCCTACCAGGCTCCTCCATCCATGGGATTTTCCAGGCAAGAGTACTGGAGTGGGTTGCCATTGTCTTCTCCACTGATACTGGCTAGCACTGTGCTAAAAGTAGAGTTCCTTTACAGATAAGGAATTAGGCAAATTCAAGTTCTTGTGCTGTTCCTATGAAATACACATGTGCCTAATTTCTTTTACAATAACTACTATTAACCACTTAATGTGTCCTTCCAGATCCATCACTGCTGCTGCTGCTGCTAAGTCGCTTCAGTCGTGTCCGACTCTGTGCGACCCCATAGATGGCAGCCCACCAGGCTCCCCTGTCCCTGGGATTCTCCAGGCAAGAACACTGGAGTGGGTTGCCATTTCCTTCTCCAAGGCATGAAAGTGAAAAATGAAAGTGAAGTCGCTCAGTCGTGTCCAGCTCCTAGCGACCCCAGGGACTGCAGCCTACCAGGCTCCTCCGTCTATGGGATTTTCCAGGCAAGAGTACTGGAGTGGGTTGCGGGTTGCCATTGCTATAAATTTATAAAAGTATGTTTGCAATATCAGGGATATTATAATATTTACATACTATATTTGTATGTGTGAGTGGTTTTGGTTTTTGTAAATGGGAATTGTATTATTCATTTCACTTCACACACATACACACACCCACACCCATACACACACACACAAACCCTCTTTTCTTGACAATGTTCTGGGTGATATTTCCAAGTCAGAGCATAAAATTCCACTTTCTTTGTATTATTTAATTGCAAAGCTATAGCATTGTCAGTCTCTTTGCTGAATTTTGATTTACTTTTCTTTTTTTGCCATTATCAGTAATGTTGCAGTGAACAATCCTGTACGTATAGGTTTGGGTGCACGCACAACATTTCCATAGATTAGATTCCGAGTAGATTGCTAAATCAAAGAGCATATGCAGTTTATGTTTGGATAAATACTGCCAAGTTTCTTAACAAAAGTATTGTGGTTTGTACTCCTATATTATCATTTTGCCCATATATTTGCTATTCTGGATATTAATTTTTTCCCTTTGTGACAATCAAGTGGGTAAAGAGTGGTGTCTCATTTTCATTTTACTTATTATTTCTCAGTTGCTAATGAGATTGAGCATATTTTCATATGCATTGGTCATTTTTTTTGTTGTTGTTACTCATCTTTTATAACATTCACCAATTTTTCTATTTCACTGTCTTCCTTTTTCTTAATAATTGATATATTATGGCATTTAACTTGTTGACTGTTATTTACAAGATTATCTTCTAGTTTGTCATTTTTCTTATAACTTGGTGTATAATCACCTAGAAGTTTTAAATTTTAATGTAGTTATTCTATCTTTTACTTTATGGGTTATAGCTTCCTTGTCTTGTCTAGGAAGGACAACCTACCCTAAGATTACTAAATATTCTCAGTATTTTTATCTAGTAACATGCACTGCTTTCAAGATCAGGAGTATAAAAAGGCATCTAAAGTAAAAGACTACATATCAAACCAACAAAATAGCTTACAGGCTTTAAAATAGTAGATTCTGAAGCAGGCTGTCTGGGTTCTTTTCTAACTATATGACCTTGGAAAATTCCTTAACCTTTTTGTGCTTCAATTTCTTTATCTCTAAAATAAGGTAAATGATAGAACCTGTTTCGTAAGATTGCTGTGTTGTAAGAATCAAGTGAGTTAATAGATGTTGAACGCTTTGAATAGTGTTTGACACATAAAAAGCAATGTCTAAGTGTTAACTGAAAATGTACATTGGTGCTATTACTGGCTGAATCTAAAATACAGGAAAAAGAAATGCAACTATTATGCTTTGAACACTTAGAATTTCTTACATTGACACAGATGCTTGTATTCAATGTGATATATGGTAGATACTACCACTGAGGGTCAGAGAAGCTAAGCATCTCATCTGTGGTTACACAGAGAGAAAGAGACGAAGCCAGGGAAGCTCATGTTCCCTCAATATACCCCTGAAATGGCTTAGGCATAGATTGACATTCAAAATTCTCTTTCTGTCACCTTCTTACATCAAGAAGATTCTACATCAAGGTTTATGGCTTTGAAAGATCAGGAAGCCTGGTGATTACTGCTGCTGCTAAGTCGCTTCAGTCGTGTCCGACTCCGTGCGACTCCATAGATGGAGGCCCACTGTATCTGGGATTCTCCAGGCAAGAACACTGGAGTGGGTTGCCATTTCCTTCTCCAATGCATGAAAGTGAAAAGTCAAAGTGAAGTCACCCAGTCGTGCCTGACTATTAGTGACCCCATGGACTGCAGCCCACCAGGCTCCTCTGTCCATGGGATTTTCCAGGCAAGAGTACTAGAGTGGGGTGCCATTGCCTTCTCCGGTGATTACTGCTAGACTTCTGTAAATGTAACTGAGTAGCTGATACAAAAAATTGGTTTAGGCCTTGTTTGAAGAGCCTGTAATGTAAGGGCCTATATCTACTGTCTATATTATTTTGGATCTACCGGCCCCTGTAAAAAAGGGGGTTTTAGCGCTTGTTGTTCACTAGTTTTCCATTACTGTTTTAACATTGTGTTAAAGGTCAGTGAGCACTAGTAAATGTTATACTAAACAAAATTTCCTTGCTTGTACCTTAAATACTGGCTTGGCCAGAAAGTTCTTTCAAGGCTTTCTGTAACATGGTATGGGAAAATCTGAACGAACTTTTTGGCCAACCCAATATACTTGTTTTGATGGTCTGTGTTTACTTTTGTTGCTGGGGAACCTGAGGAATGAACTGTCGCCACGAACTGTCACTGCTTTATCATCATCATGAATATTAAAGCTGCTACATATTAGTGTTTCTAGAGGAGGCGGTACAGCTTTATGATTAAGATATCAGACGCAGGAGCCAAATCACAGGCTGAAATCCCAGCTCTACCGTGTAATTTGTTGTGTGACCTTGGTCCACGTACTTAACCTCCCTTATTGGTGAACTGAGGACCAGTAATTGCTTTTCCACCTATTTCTGTTACTTATTGGCTCTTTCCTTATTCTATTACCAACTGGAGTATTTAAATGCTATTCACTTCAGAAAGGGATATCACAGTAAAAAGAGAGAAAAGAGAGTCAAAATAGCACTTTTGTGTCTCAAAATAGGTTCTATAATAAATGGAAGATACCATATTATTGAAGAAAAAGCTTTTTGATAAAGATATTTTGCTTGTTAGTTTCATTTAGTTTCAAAAGTCTAAGGTCTAAAAGTGAAGGTCTCAGGACATGAGCAGATTCTACCCGCCCTATCTCCCTGCCATGAAATATGTTGAGAAGAACGGGAAAACGTCAAGGCTGTCACACTCCCAGACTTGATGGGGTCCATAGGTTTGTTCATGTGGAGGGAGGAGAATGAGAAAGAGAAAGAAGGCAGCCTGTGTTCCATGGGCCTAAGTGAGGAGTCCTGTGTCCTGTGCACCAGTCACTCTACTCTAGATGGAGTTCCAGTGGAAGACAGACTCTCCAAAAAGGTTTGAGTTACTGACGAGGACAACCTGTGCTTTGCTTAGGAAGACGTATCTCGTTACCACTGACACACCACAGTGGGAGGCAGACGGAGTAGGATGTCTGCATGTAGGGCTGGCTTTTTGAGTGAGGGACCTGTACAGTCACATGGGACCTCACACTTGATTTAACGCTTTCCTATTACCTCTAACCTAGACAGCATATTAAAAAGCAGAGACATTACTTTGCTGACAAAGGTCCATTTAGACAAAGCCATGGTTTTTCCAGTAGGATGTGAGAGTTGGATCATAAAGAAGGCTGAACACCGAAGTATTGATGCTTTTAAGCTATGGTGTTGGAGAAGACTCTTGAAAGTCCCTTGGACTGCAAGNTCTAGGATAATCCCCTCATGCAAAATCCATAATTTAATCCCATCTGCAAAGACCCTTTTTCCAAATAAGGTATTAAGCTTTGGGGTTTCCAGGGATAAGGACCTGATATTTTTAGTGGGTGTTTTTTAGCCACCACAGCACATTAAAAATTTTTTTTTCTGTTTTATTTTCTTTGTACTTGATTCCTTAAAAATCTTGAAATTGCATAAATAATACACAAATATATATGTTCATTGTAAAACATTCATACAGTAAAAAATGTTACAGAGTGAAAGTCAACGTCCACTCTGATACTGGCTGCTGCTGCTGCTGCTGCTGCTAAGTCGCTTCAGTCCTGTCCAATTTCATGCGACCCCATAGGTGGCAGCCCACCAGGCTCTACCGCCCCTGGGATTCTCCAGGCAAGAACACTGGAGTGGGTTGCCATTTCCTTCTCCAACGCATGAAAGTGAAAAGTGAAAGTGAAGTCGCTCAGTCATGTCCAACTCTTCGCAACCGCATGGACTGCAGCCTACCAGGCTCCTCCATCCATGGGATTTTCCAGGCAAGAGTACTGGAGTGGGTTGCCATTGTCTTCTCCACTGATACTGGCTAGCACTGTGCTAAAAGTAGAGTTCCTTTACAGATAAGGAATTAGGCAAATTCAAGTTCTTGTGCTGTTCCTATGAAATACACATGTGCCTAATTTCTTTTACAATAACTACTATTAACCACTTAATGTGTCCTTCCAGATCCATCACTGCTGCTGCTGCTGCTAAGTCGCTTCAGTCGTGTCCGACTCTGTGCGACCCCATAGATGGCAGCCCACCAGGCTCCCCTGTCCCTGGGATTCTCCAGGCAAGAACACTGGAGTGGGTTGCCATTTCCTTCTCCAAGGCATGAAAGTGAAAAATGAAAGTGAAGTCGCTCAGTCGTGTCCAGCTCCTAGCGACCCCAGGGACTGCAGCCTACCAGGCTCCTCCGTCTATGGGATTTTCCAGGCAAGAGTACTGGAGTGGGTTGCGGGTTGCCATTGCTATAAATTTATAAAAGTATGTTTGCAATATCAGGGATATTATAATATTTACATACTATATTTGTATGTGTGAGTGGTTTTGGTTTTTGTAAATGGGAATTGTATTATTCATTTCACTTCACACACATACACACACCCACACCCATACACACACACACAAACCCTCTTTTCTTGACAATGTTCTGGGTGATATTTCCAAGTCAGAGCATAAAATTCCACTTTCTTTGTATTATTTAATTGCAAAGCTATAGCATTGTCAGTCTCTTTGCTGAATTTTGATTTACTTTTCTTTTTTTGCCATTATCAGTAATGTTGCAGTGAACAATCCTGTACGTATAGGTTTGGGTGCACGCACAACATTTCCATAGATTAGATTCCGAGTAGATTGCTAAATCAAAGAGCATATGCAGTTTATGTTTGGATAAATACTGCCAAGTTTCTTAACAAAAGTATTGTGGTTTGTACTCCTATATTATCATTTTGCCCATATATTTGCTATTCTGGATATTAATTTTTTCCCTTTGTGACAATCAAGTGGGTAAAGAGTGGTGTCTCATTTTCATTTTACTTATTATTTCTCAGTTGCTAATGAGATTGAGCATATTTTCATATGCATTGGTCATTTTTTTTGTTGTTGTTACTCATCTTTTATAACATTCACCAATTTTTCTATTTCACTGTCTTCCTTTTTCTTAATAATTGATATATTATGGCATTTAACTTGTTGACTGTTATTTACAAGATTATCTTCTAGTTTGTCATTTTTCTTATAACTTGGTGTATAATCACCTAGAAGTTTTAAATTTTAATGTAGTTATTCTATCTTTTACTTTATGGGTTATAGCTTCCTTGTCTTGTCTAGGAAGGACAACCTACCCTAAGATTACTAAATATTCTCAGTATTTTTATCTAGTAACATGCACTGCTTTCAAGATCAGGAGTATAAAAAGGCATCTAAAGTAAAAGACTACATATCAAACCAACAAAATAGCTTACAGGCTTTAAAATAGTAGATTCTGAAGCAGGCTGTCTGGGTTCTTTTCTAACTATATGACCTTGGAAAATTCCTTAACCTTTTTGTGCTTCAATTTCTTTATCTCTAAAATAAGGTAAATGATAGAACCTGTTTCGTAAGATTGCTGTGTTGTAAGAATCAAGTGAGTTAATAGATGTTGAACGCTTTGAATAGTGTTTGACACATAAAAAGCAATGTCTAAGTGTTAACTGAAAATGTACATTGGTGCTATTACTGGCTGAATCTAAAACACAGGAAAAAGAAATGCAACTATTATGCTTTGAACACTTAGAATTTCTTACATTGACACAGATGCTTGTATTCAATGTGATATATGGTAGATACTACCACTGAGGGTCAGAGAAGCTAAGCATCTCATCTGTGGTTACACAGAGAGAAAGAGACGAAGCCAGGGAAGCTCATGTTCCCTCAATATACCCCTGAAATGGCTTAGGCATAGATTGACATTCAAAATTCTCTTTCTGTCACCTTCTTACATCAAGAAGATTCTACATCAAGGTTTATGGCTTTGAAAGATCAGGAAGCCTGGTGATTACTGCTGCTGCTAAGTCGCTTCAGTCGTGTCCGACTCCGTGCGACTCCATAGATGGAGGCCCACTGTATCTGGGATTCTCCAGGCAAGAACACTGGAGTGGGTTGCCATTTCCTTCTCCAATGCATGAAAGTGAAAAGTCAAAGTGAAGTCACCCAGTCGTGCCTGACTATTAGTGACCCCATGGACTGCAGCCCACCAGGCTCCTCTGTCCATGGGATTTTCCAGGCAAGAGTACTAGAGTGGGGTGCCATTGCCTTCTCCGGTGATTACTGCTAGACTTCTGTAAATGTAACTGAGTAGCTGATACAAAAAATTGGTTTAGGCCTTGTTTGAAGGGCCTGTAATGTAAGGGCCTATATCTACTGTCTATATTATTTTGGATCTGCCGGCCCCTGTAAAAAAGGGGGTTTTAGCACCTGTTGTTCACTAGTTTTCCATTACTGTTTTAACACTGTGTTAAAGGTCAGTGAGCACTAGTAAATGTTATACTAAACAAAATTTCCTTGCTTGTACCTTAAATACTGGCTTGGCCAGAAAGTTCTTTCAAGGCTTTCTGTAACATGGTATGGGAAAATCTGAATGAACTTTTTGGCCAACCCAATATACTTGTTTTGATGGTCTGCGTTTACTTTTGTTGCTGGGGAACCTGAGGAATGAACTGTCGCCACGAACTGTCACTACTTTATCATCATCATGAATATTAAAGCTGCTACATATTAGTGTTTCTAGAGGAGGCGGTACAGCTTTATGATTAAGATATCAGACGCAGGAGCCAAATCACAGGCTGAAATCCCAGCTCTACCGTGTAATTTGTTGTGTGACCTTGGTCCACGTACTTAACCTCCCTTATTGGTGAACTGAGGACCAGTAATTGCTTTTCCACCTATTTCTGTTACTTATTGGCTCTTTCCTTATTCTATTACCAACTGGAGTATTTAAATGCTATTCACTTCAGAAAGGGATATCACAGTAAAAAGAGAGAAAAGAGAGTCAAAATAGCACTTTTGTGTCTCAAAATAGGTTCTATAATAAATGGAAGATACCATATTATTGAAGAAAAAGCTTTTTGATAAAGATATTTTGCTTGTTAGTTTCATTTAGTTTCAAAAGTCTAAGGTCTAAAANTATTCTATTACCAACTGGAGTATTTAAATGCTATTCACTTCAGAAAGGGATATCACAGTAAAAAGAGAGAAAAGAGAGTCAAAATAGCACTTTTGTGTCTCAAAATAGGTTCTATAATAAATGGAAGATACCATATTATTGAAGAAAAAGCTTTTTGATAAAGATATTTTGCTTGTTAGTTTCATTTAGTTTCAAAAGTCTAAGGTCTAAAAGTGAAGGTCTCAGGACATGAGCAGATTCTACCCGCCCTATCTCCCTGCCATGAAATATGTTGAGAAGAACGGGAAAACGTCAAGGCTGTCACACTCCCAGACTTGATGGGGTCCATAGGTTTGTTCATGTGGAGGGAGGAGAATGAGAAAGAGAAAGAAGGCAGCCTGTGTTCCATGGGCCTAAGTGAGGAGTCCTGTGTCCTGTGCACCAGTCACTCTACTCTAGATGGAGTTCCAGTGGAAGACAGACTCTCCAAAAAGGTTTGAGTTACTGACGAGGACAACCTGTGCTTTGCTTAGGAAGACGTATCTCGTTACCACTGACACACCACAGTGGGAGGCAGATGGAGTAGGATGTCTGCATGTAGGGCTGGCTTTTTGAGTGAGGGACCTGTACAGTCACATGGGACCTCACACTTGATTTAACGCTTTCCTATTACCTCTAACCTAGACAGCATATTAAAAAGCAGAGACATTACTTTGCTGACAAAGGTCCATCTAGACAAAGCCATGGTTTTTCCAGTAGGATGTGAGAGTTGGATCATAAAGAAGGCTGAACACCGAAGTATTGATGCTTTTAAGCTATGGTGTTGGAGAAGACTCTTGAAAGTCCCTTGGACTGCAAGGAGATCAAAACAGTCAAGCCTAAAGGAAATCAATCCTGAATATTCATTAGAAGGACTGAGGCTGAAGCTGAAGCTCCAATACTCTGGCCACCTGATGTGAAGAGCCAACTCATTAGAAAACACCCTTATGCTGGGAAAGATTGAAGGCAGGAGGATAAGGGGATGATTGGATGGCATCACTGACTCAATGGACATGAGTTTTAGCAAGCTCTGGGAGATGGTGATTGACAGGGAAGCCTGGCGTGCTGCAGTCTGTGGGGTTGCAAAGAGTCGAACACAACTGAGCAACTGAACTATAGCAAATAACCTCTTGAAATTAATAATTATTTCTGAATAAGGACCACCATTTTCATTTTGCACAGGGCCTCACAAATATGTAGCTGGTCCTGTCTACCTGAAGTGTCCTGAAACAATTCTGAGTCCCCGGCATAAATGGGAGCAGTATAGATGCCCCACGCCCACCAGGAGGGAGGAGAACTAGTTAAGAGAAAGTTCACACCTGAAGAAGCTTTGGGGCAGGGACACAGAGTATGCACAGTGATTTGCATGGAGTGATGATCACAGACCAGATGGGATAGCAGACACGTGGGTGGATGCTAGCCTGGATACTAGATGATATGAGGAGCAGAGTCTCCTGGCTAATGCTCTGACATCCCACTGTGCTCAGTTACTTCAGTCATGTCCAACTTATTGCAGCCCTATGGATTGTAGCCTGCCATGCTCCTCTGTCCATGGGATTCTCCAGGCAAGAATACTGGNCACTCCCTAGGGCTCCTGGGAGTGACTCCTTGGGTGACTTCTGGTCTCCATAATCATTTGGTATCAACCTATTTTTTTTCTCATAGTACAATATTTTTTTTTCTCTTTTGGTGTTAGTTATTGATTCTGAGTCCTGAGTGTCCAGACTACACCTGGGTTTTCTCCTAAAGCAATGATTTCCACACCTGATCATCATATTTGCTCCCAATTTTTAAAATTACACATTATAAAATACAGATAGCAAGACCCCCGTCTTTGGTGATTCTGATTCAGTAGGCCTGAGAAGGGACCTGCATATCCAGCTCCCTCAGGTATAATCTCCTTCAGCAGTTCCAGACTTGAAAACCACTGTAGTAAAAGTGCTTCTTACACTTCAACGTGCATACAACTTGCCTAGGCTCTTGTTAAAATGCAGATTCTGATTCAGTAGGTTTTACATTGGAAATACTTCATCTCCCACAAGCCAGAGATGCTGATCCTTGGACCACACTCTGAGTACCAAGGGTCTATGCAGCATTGTCAGTAATGGAAATGGAGCAGCTCGCTGGGGTAAAGGGAATGAGACACAGTCCAAACCCCAATATAAAGAGGGTAATTCACCTGCCCTCTGCTATCAAGCATCCACAGATGTTCTTCAAAGCCCAGGCCTCTGTCCCTTGAGAGTGGCCAGGTGAAGCTGCTTCTCTGGATGCTACATAAACAGCAGTTGAGACGGGAAGAGGTAGGGGTACGTGAAACTCTGGCTTGGTAGAGCAGCTTGGGGGCCATGACATAAGCCTCTCTCCAGCTCTCTCCTTCTCTACCCAACCAGTGTCACCTGTTACGAGCTGAAGAAAACCGCAGCTGTCCACCCCTGCTTCCCGCACAGACGCCTCCACTGAACCATTCACCCTCAGTGCCTCTCATCAGGGTCACCTTCTTTACTGTTACCTGCTTTGTATGACTCATTTTCATCTTTCCTGTGAGATTATAATCTCTGAGAGGCTGTAGCACCCTTAGGAAGCTGAATTCATAGTAAGAAACATAGAATCTTGACACTGAAAGAGAGCTCATGAAATTCAATTTCCTTCTTAGGCTGTGCTTACTTTTACAGTCTTCCACAAAGATAATTATGCAGCCCCTGCCTGAATACTGCCTGTTGTGAAAAGCCCATTTCTTCATGAATTGCTCAATTAAAAAAAAACTCACAGAATTGAAATGTGGCCTTTTCGGTCTTATCACTGGATAGCCAAGAAGTTGGAAATAATGACAAATAACTAGTATTTTTAAGTGCTTACTATATGCTTGGCTCTATCCTAAATTGTGTGTGTAGTTTAGTTTGTTTGATCTTCACAACAATCCTATAATTAACCTCCTTAGAGATAGAGAGGAGTCAAGTAAATTGTTCAAGGTCACACAGCTAGAAAGTGGAAGAGCCAAGATTTAGGGCAAACAGTCTGATTGTAGAGAACATATTGTCTGAATATGTTAGGTTGGTACAAACCAAATTGCAGTTTTGGAGTGTGAATTTTAAATCATTCTAACTAGGCTTAAACATAATCTTTATTAATCAAAATAAGAACCACTACAATCAACACATGTTTGCCAATAGCCAATGAGAAATAAGTTTGTTTATTCCTGTAGTGTAAATCTCCATGCCTTGGGATTCGATGAACTCTTGGAAAGAATTTTCTGCTGATTGTGGATGCATTTTCTTTGCAAAAAGTTGAGATTCTTGAAGAAGTGGTCAAGAATAGTGGTCCTGAAGTTAGTTGGTCAGGAGACTATCTTGATTGAGGCAAAACTTTGTAGCCCAATTCATTCAACTTAGAAGTGTTGGTTGTACACCATGCAGTCGGGTGTTATCATGGAGAACTGGGCCCTTCCTCTTGATGAATGCTGGCTGCAGGCATTGCAGTTTTGGGTGGATCTCATCAATTTCCTGAGTTTCGCCAGGATTCAGAAGCTGTATGGATCAGACCGACAGCAGACCACGAAACAGTGACCATGACTTTTTACATGCAAATTTGGCTTTGGGAAGTGCTTTGGAGCCTCTTCTCAGTTCAGCCACTCAGCTGGTCATTGCCAGTTGTGCGGTTGTTGTATAAAATCCACTTTTCATCATGTCGCCTTCTGATTGGAAAATGGTTTGTCACTGTTGCATATGTTAAGAGAAGACGACACTACACAAGGATGATTCTTTTTTTGGTCAGCTCACAGGGCACCAACCTATCAAGCTTTTTCACCTTTCCGATTTGCTTCAAATGCCAAATGATTGTAGAATGGCCAGCGCTGGGTTCTTCAGCAACTTCTTGTGTAGTAAGAGGGTCAGCTTCGATGATGCTCTCAGCTAGTGGTTGTCAGCTTCCTTCGATGATGCTCTCAGCTAGTGGTTGTCAGCTTCCGATGGCTGGCCACTGTGTGCTCATCTTTAAGGCTCTCGTCTCTTTTGCAAAACTTCTTGAACCATCACTGTACTGTACATTCATTACCAGTTCTTGGGCCAAATGCGTTGATGTTGCAAGTTGTCTTTGCTGCTTTGCGACCCATTTTGAACTCGAATAAGAAAATCGCTTGAATTTGCTTTTTGTCTAACATCATTTCCATAGTCTAAAATAAATATAAAATACATAGCAAGTAATAAATCATTTGCAAAAAAGGGAGAAATGCACATTAAAATTGTATATAACATAATCACATTTATTTAAGAATATATTCCAACATCAAACAGCAAAGTTCAACAGTGTAAAACCGCAATTACTTTTGCACCAACCTAATATAATGGAATCATCCTGGAAAACCAGTATGCTCTATCCGTTGTTTGTTTGCATGAGCAAAGTCAAGACCTCCCCAAAAGAAATTGTGTGCCAGGGAAATTCCTTCTTAAACAAACAGGCTCTGCGACAGTTCAACCTAGTCTCATGTGTTGGATTAACCACACTCCTCCTTGAGTGTGGTAGTATGAGTTGATGGTTTTGGAATTCCTAGGACATTTAATGACAGTTTAGTCAAGTGGAGTGGGGGTGTTCAAAAATCCTTCACCTAATATATTTCTTTTCAAAAAAATCAATGTTGAGTTGGTCCTACACAGTAGAGATGATGGAGAAGGGAATGGCACCCCACTCCAGTACTCTTGCTTGGAAAATCCCATGGGTGGAGGAGCCTGGTGGGCTGCAGTCCATGGGGTCGCTAAGAGTTGGACACAACTGAGCAACTTCACTTTCACTTTTCACTTTCATGCTCTGGAGGAAGAAAATGGCAACCCACTCCAGTGTTCTTGCCTAGAGAATCCCAGGGATGGGGGAGCCTGGTGGGCTGCCATGTATGGGGTCGCACAGAGTCAGACACGACTGAAGTGACTTAGCAGCAGCAGCAGTAGAGATGAACTTCCAGTTTGCTGCTACCCAGGTCACAAACATCTAATGACTTCCCATCCAAGTTGGAATCAATCCCAACTCCTTACCATGGCCTACTGGGCCCTATGTGAATAAGCCCCAGCTCTAGGTTCATTGGCCCAGACACATTCCTAACATCTGTGGAACCCAGGCAAGAGGTAAAAATTGAGGACCACATTCCACATTTCTAAATATTAAAAATTTAAATCAAGCTAATAAACTATTAAACAAAATGTATTATGTTCTCCCATTTTGGCAAACATACCTAAGGCAAAAAAAAAAAAAATGTGTGAAGCTGGGGTTTATGGATTTATATAACTGAAGTTCTATAAGATATTAGCCATCTGAATTTAATTGTCATTGTGTATATCTGGGTGTTTAAGAAAGACAAAATTAAAAGATTAAGATTTTTATGTTTTCAAAGTTTAGTTTTCTTCTAAAATAGTCAGATTATCTATTAGATTAAAAGGCAAATACAAATTATAATTAATGACTATCAATGTTTTGAATGAAATTAGTAAACTTGAAATTTTATCTAACTTTTAAAGCTATTTTTACTTAATTTTTTGAAAATTAACTACCATTCAATATTTTATAATGTAAAATATGCAAACCTCTGAATCTAGTTGTCTCAGTATGATGTTTCACACCTGTCAACATCTGAGCCTACATGTCTACAAATTTAGGAGAAATAGATATTGATTAATATTCAGGGATGTTCCCAGTGTCCATTTATAACCTGCAAATACCACCTGAATTTGTACACACTGCAAGAGCGAGGAAATGGCCTGGAAAGAGAAACAAGGAAATGGATACTTTGTGCTATGGAGAACAACCTTCGTTAGGCAAGCATCAACTGTGTTCATGTTTTCTGAGAAAAACGATTTAAAAGTTAATTGATTTGTCTTTTTTGTAAGCCAAAGTGTTCCCATGTCTCAAAACCCTCACTCACTGTAGTCTGACTAAGGCTGTGTCAGCTCAGCAAAACTCAAACCTTTGCAGTTGGACACAGTTGCTTTTTGCTTTGAGGACACAGAGCCAAAGACATGGAGAAACAATTGTCTGGAACCTGGGTAGAGCAAATAATGAGGGCCACTGTTTAAAATTTCAGGTTGTGCTGTGGTAACCAGAGCAGATCACCAGCTTCTGTGTGATGGCGGCGTCCACATAGTTGTCATTTCTGGGGATATGCGTGCATGTGTGTGATATGTAAGGCTTTCTGAAACAGAGGCTGGGGACAGGGTGAGGGGGATGGGACTCTCTTGCCTGGTATAAGATGGATATTGCGCTGGCCTTGTGTGTGTGTGTGCTCAGTGGCTTTCAATTCTTTGTGGTCCCATGGACTGTAGCCCACCAGGCTACACTGTCCATGGAATTTTCCAGGCAAGAATATTGGAGTAGGGTGTCTTTTTACTTCAGGTGATATTCCCAACCCAGGGGCTGAACCCAAATCTCTTCAGTCTCCTGCACTAAGAGGCAGATTCTTTACCACTAGCACTGCCTGGGAAGTCCTTGCTGATTTTCAAACACACCCAGCACTATCCTGCCTCAGGGCCTTTGTAATTCATCATAGAATCTCTGCCCCTAGAACTTGCATTGCTTGCTTCCTCACTTCATCTGGATCTCTGCTCAAATGTCAGCCCTCTGAGAGGCCACTCTGGCCACTCTATCTAAAATAACATGCCTGTCCCATCACTGTCACCCTCTCTGCATTGCCTTTCTTTGTGGCTCTTATTAATAATTGAAATTAGGTCATACATTTGCCTTCCTCCCCAGGATATGTTATCTGAAGAGAGGAGCCCTGTCTCCAGTGCCTGTCTTGGCTGCTCAGTAATATTTGTATGAGTGAAGGAAGGAAAAATTTGGAATAAAATCTTTTTATCACATGGAAGGAAATGATTCCACTTTATTTTGAGGTTTTTGGTAAAGACTGTCCTTTGCCCTCCAGGATTGCTTGGGTTCCCAGGTAACAGCTGGGGCCAGGATCACTTCTTTCCCCCTGCAATCTCCCTGAAGCTTTGACTTTCCCCTTCAGTATAATAAAGAACAAAGCAAGTGCGACACTGGTCAAATTAGCAATGCTTCTCTTATCCCTACCTAGGAAGCTGTTGCTGCCTGTCAATTATAACAGTGCTTTTTCTATGGCAGAAAAGAACAGGGACACAATATTAACAGAGGCCAAGATAATCTGCCTTCAACTAATACCAGTTAACACTTTCCTAGTGACAAGACGAGCAGTGAAGTAGTGGTTTTTATATTCTGCTGCTGCTGCTAAGTCGCTTCAGTCGTGTCCGACTCTGTGCGACCCCACAGATGGCAGCCCACCAGGCTCCACCATCCTGGGACTTTTCAGGCAAGAACACTGGAGTGGGTTGCCATTTCCTTCTCCAATGCATGAAAGAAAAGTGAAGGTGAAGTCGCTCAGTAAGTGTCCGATTCTTGGTGCCCCCATGGACTACAGCCTACCAGGCTCCTCCGTCCATGGGATTTTCGAGGTAAGAGTACAGGAGTGGGGTGCCATTTCTAGGGAACAGATACATGGGGTTTCATTTTCTGTCTCTGGAAGAGAGTTGAACTAGACACTACACAGGCAAGGCCTTGGCAGAAGGTTCTTTGCTTCGGAGTTCAAACCATAAGTTTCTGATCATTTCGTTGAAAGACACAGAAAAAATGTAAAAAAGAAAAGAAGCTAGAACCCTGCCTTTGAAAAGCAAGTGAACTTTTATTATAGAAAGGCTCAAAGAAGTGAGAGTTAAAGTCTATTGACTGATTTCTATATTGTACCAACTGTCTCCAGTTGACCCTTTTCCTTTCTATTCCAGATTTGCACATCTTTGTGTCTCTTGGGCCCCCTGGAGACATTGCCTGGAACTTGGCCAGAGGTAACTAGACAATCAAGTCTCCCTGCATGGCCGCTTGATGAAATCTAATACCCATTTATTAAAAATAAACAAAATGAAAAACCTCTCTGAAAAAGAGAAATAAAGAGAAACTTGCTTAACTTGACCAAGAACCTCTACCAAAAAGCCCTACAGTTAACATTATGCTTATGGTAAGGCTCAATGCTTTCCCTGTGAAACTGGTAACAAGAGGAGAATGACCGCTCTCCTGTATAGTACTGGAGAAGTTCTGGCCAGGACAGTAAGACAAGATAAGAAAATGAAAGATACATATCAGAAAGAAAGAACCATCCCTATTTGCAGATGACATGATTGTTTTAATAGAAAAATCCCAAGGAGTATATATAAAAACCTATAGAACCATAAAGTGAATTCAGCAATCCCATAAGATATGGGATAAACATATAAAAGTCAGTTGCATTTCAATATACTAGCAATTAATATGTGGACACTGAAATTAAAAAGATCATTTAGAGTCACTCAAAATAATACATACTTAAATACAAATCTAAAACAAATATATAGAACATGTGTGATGAAAACTATAAAACATTGTTGGAAGACATTAAAGAAAATCCAAGTAGTATATGGAGAGACATATATTCATGAATTGAAAAGTCCAGCATAGTAATGATGCCAGGTATCCCCAAATCAATAAGCAGGCTTAATGCAATATTTTCCCTAGATATAGCCAATATTATTCTAAAGTACATGTGGAAAAAAAATAAATTAAAATAGGTAAAAACATTTTTGAAAATGACAAGTGGGGGAAGTCAGCTTCCATGATTTCAAGAGTACGTAACTACAGTAATCAAGACTGTATAGTATTGAAAGGGTTTGACACAGAGATCAATGGGTATAGAACAGAGAAACCAGAAATATCTCCACACTAATATGCCTAACTGATTTTTGACAGAAGTGCAAAAGCAATTTGATGGAAGAAAATAGCTTTTTCAATAATAGTCCAGGAGCTTCTGGATATCCTCAGGCAAAAAAGTGAAGCTCAACTTCAGCCTCGCACTTTGTACAAAAACTAATTCAAAATGGATCACAGACTTAAATAAAATGCTAAAATATAAAACTTTTCAGAAAAAACCCCCAGAAAATCTTTAGGATCTAAGGCTAGGCAAAGAAAGAAAGAAAAAAAGGAAAGTGAAGTCGCTCAGTCGTGTCTGACTCTTTGTAGCCTACCAGGCTTCTCCGTCCATAAAATCTTCCAGGCAAGAGTACTGGAGTGGGTTGCCATTTCCTTCTCCAGGGGATCTTCCCGACCCAGGGATCAAACCCGGATCTCCCACATTGCAGGCAGATTTTTTACCATCTGAGCCACCAGGGAAGCTAAGGCTAGGCAAAAATTTATATATTTGATACCAAAAGCACAGTCCATAAACAAACAGTAAATTTTATTTCATCAAAATTAAAAACTTTTGTCCTGTGAGTAACCCTTTAAAGAAGATGAGAAAACAAGTTCTAAAGTGGGGTAAAATGTTTGTAAACCACATTAGCTGACAAAGAAACATTGTCTTGAATAAATAAAGACCTCTCAAAACTTAATAGTAAAAAAAAAAAGGGNTGCTTCTCCGTCCATAAAATCTTCCAGGCAAGAGTACTGGAGTGGGTTGCCATTTCCTTCTCCAGGGGATCTTCCCGACCCAGGGATCAAACCCGGATCTCCCACATTGCAGGCAGATTTTTTACCATCTGAGCCACCAGGGAAGCTAAGGCTAGGCAAAAATTTATATATTTGATACCAAAAGCACAGTCCATAAACAAACAGTAAATTTTATTTCATCAAAATTAAAAACTTTTGTCCTGTGAGTAACCCTTTAAAGAAGATGAGAAAACAAGTTCTAAAGTGGGGTAAAATGTTTGTAAACCACATTAGCTGACAAAGAAACATTGTCTTGAATAAATAAAGACCTCTCAAAACTTAATAGTAAAAAAAAAAAGGGCAACTAGAAAGTGGACAAAAGACATGCACAGACATTTCACTGGAGAGGATATACAGATGGAAATAAGCACATGAAAAGATGTTAAACATCACAAGTCATTTGGGAGATGCAAATTAAAACCATAATGAGATATCACTACACACCTGTCCAAATGGATATAATAACAAATGATGACAACACCAAATGCTGGTGAAATAGAATGGAAGAAACGGGATCACTCCTACATCACTCGTGAGCATATAGAATGGTATATCCACACTGGAAAAGTGTTTGGCCTTTTATTTGAAAGCTAAATGTGTAACTAGTGTATGACTTCAACTTGGCAGTTATACTCTTGGTCATTTATTCAAGAAAATGGAAACATGTTCATGCAGAAACCTGTTTGTGAATGTTCAAATTAACTTAATTTGTAATAGCCCCAAACTGGAAATGATCCAAGTGTTCTTCAATGAGTGAATGGTTAAACAAATTATGATATATTGATACTATGGAATACTACTCAGCAATAATAAGAAAGAAAACACTGAAACAGCAACAAAACTTTGAAGAATCTCAAGGGAATTATGCTGAGTGGAAAAAGTCAATTCCAAAAGGTTATTTACTACATGATTTCATTTATTTAACATTCTTGAAATTATAAAATTGTGGAAATGGAGAACAGATAAGTGTTTGCCAGAAGTTAAGAATGGATAGGGGTAGGAGAAGAGTGAGTTTGACATTAAAAGGTAAATACAGGGATCTTTGTGGTGATAGAAATGTACTTTTCGACTATATCAATGTCAATATCCTGATTGTGCTATTGTACTATAGTTTTTTAATACGTTACTACTGAGGAATCATGGCCTTTCTCTATCATGTCTTACAACTGCATGTAAATCTATCTCAAAATAGAGAGTAATTTGAGAAAAGCAACACATGTAAGATTAAATGTCTGAGAATAATCAAAATTAATAAAAATAAAAGCAGTGATGTTTTACTAGAGATTAAATGATACTATAGAGACCTTTCAGTTAAAGCAATATGGTGCCAAAATAAAAGACCAATGAAATAGAATGGAAATTCAAGAAATAGATCTTAGTAACTACAGGAAGTTGACATATGCCAAAGGTGATGTTTCAACTTCAGGGGAAAAAATAACTGATTTAATAAAAATACTGACATAACTTGCTTTCCATCTAGAAGAAAACTAAAATTATACCCTTATCTCTCATCACATGTAAAAATAAATCCCAATTATATTACAAATTTAAATAGAAAATAAAAGGCAGAAAAGTTTTAGAAGAAAAATTAAGAGAAGATAAGGGTAAGCAATATCTTTTGAAGCAAGTCTTAATTTTTATTCTGTTTCCCCAAAAACTAATATTTGTACTTAAATATTCACACATGACTTATGAGCCTGGAAAGAAGTATCGTAGACTATACGATAAAGTTTTAATGTTGGTTCCTAGATCTGGGATGAGGAGAAGTATGGGATCAGGAGAAAGGGAAAGGACAGGTGAATAAACAGAAAGATTGAAGACAAGGGGACAGGAATTGAGAACTTCTTTAAAAGGCATGTATAATATGGACACATTTGTATAAAATTTTATATGTAAGTATCCATCTGAGCCTAAAACATGTATGAAATCATAGTAACAGAAACATTAATAATAAATATCTCAGAGTGGTAGAACTTGAACAATCATTTTTTAAAACTTTCTTCCTTATCATTTTCTGATTTGTTTGACTTTGTAACAATAAGAATTCTTCATTTATATATACATAAGAATCAATAACCCTATATTTTAATTTGAGGGTAAACCAATACATGTTGTTGTATGTATTTTTGTGTCATGGAAGAGAATTTTCCTGGGGACCAGGGAAAGACTGGAGACTCTCTGCTTTGGAGACTCTGAGTGACTTAAACAACTGGCACATATTTCTCATACTTCTGGAGGCCAGAAGTTCAACATCAAAGCATCAGCAGGGTTGGTTCCTTTTGAGAGCAAATGAGGGAAGGGTCTGACCTAGGCCCCACACCTCAGCTTGTGCTGGACATTTTCTCTTTGTTTCTTTACATCCTCTTTCCTCTATAGGTACCTGATGTCCTCTTATAAGGACCTTAGGCATATTAAATTAGGGCTCACTCCAATGACCTCATTTTAGCTAAATCAATTCCATAAAGACTCTATCTATAAATGTTGTCACAGTCTGAATAACAGGAGGTTAGAACTTCAATGTGAATTTTTTTGAGGGGGGACACAGTTCAACTTGCAACACTCTTTAAACCTAGATGTGATGATGGCTCCTTGCTTCGCTGGTTTCCTGGAGGGCTCCATCATCTCCTGTTGGTTCTGCAGATGTTTCCACTCCTCCTTAGAGTCTGTTCATCAAATGCCCTTCAGGGATCCTTTCAGTGTGCTGTCTTTTACCTGCAGGAGTTGTAACTGGCATTACATCCAAGTGGCAATATTGAGTAGACATTGCGATATTTGAAACTATAATTCAGAGGAGAGGCCCAAGATGACTCCAATGCTTCACACCTGTTCGTTTGGTTATTCTTTGGTACCATTTTGCAGATTCTGTGATGGAGGGGAAGGAAGGTGGTACTGAGAGCACTCTACAGTTGCCTGGGAGGGAATGATTTTTAGGAGGCTAAGAAATTAAACAGTGGAGAGGTAATGGAGATAGAAATTCAAGGATATCTGTATTAAATAGCCCCCTGGAGTTTCTCAGGTGGTACGAGTGGTAAAGAATCTGCCTGTCAGCACAGGAGACTCAAGAGAAGTGGATTCCATCCCTGGGTTGGGAAGATCCCCTGGAAGAGGAAATGGCAACCCATTCCAGTATTCTTGACTAGGAAATTACACGGACAGAGGAGCCTGGTGGGCTATAGTCCATGGGGCTGCAGACTTGCCTGAGCAACTGAGCAAGCACAGGTATTAAATAGAAGGACTTTTAATAGAAATTGCGTTATGACCGGGCAAATTACTGTACAGCATAACTCCGTGTGTGTTTAGAGAAAAGAAGGGAGAGACCAGGGGAAGGGAAAGATTGAGGATATATGAACAGGACGCAGAGACAATTCTGGAATCAGGCATGTATCCGTAGTAAAGCAAAGCAGTAAGTGGCACAGGGGAGAGAAACCGGCTTTTGAGAGGAGAACTCTGCCTCTATTGAGAAGGAAGATGAGTGAAAGTTTGCAGGGTAGTAGAGCCAAGAGAAATGGAGGAGACCTTGTTTCTCAACATCTTTAATTTTACCTCATTTCGCCTCTGAGTTGAAATCACAGTTGCTATGAGAAAGTGCTTTTATGTTCCTGATTGGTTGGTTTCTTATTACAATTTCCTAGAAATTCTAAATACCTAATGCATTACTTTTATGTGCAGAATCTGCCCAGCATTACTATGCATCTATCATGCAAGATAAGTTACCAGTGAATCTCCTCACATGAATATTAGCACAATTCTTATTCTTTATGTCACAATAAATGTTGAAAATATCCCCTAGTTGCTTATAGCTGTCATTTACAGTTCTTATCTTATTTGTTAAGGTACACACAAATTTGTGGCCATTTTAAATATAGATGAACAGGGACTTTGGGCTTACACTATATATTAATTTTGGAAGAGTAATCTAGAAAAAAGATTTTCAAACTAAAGAAGTGCCCTGCATTTTAGTTTCCACGATGGAACTGTTAGGATACAGTACGTTAGTAATTCAAAAGCAATGCTATATGATGAAGCGGATGTACTAAATATGCCTGGCTTTAAATACATTTTCATCCTGGAAAGACTTGGAGATCCCCTGGACTAATTCAGCTCATTTTATAGATGAAAGCACTGAGGCCTAGAGAGCAAAATGTCTGGGCGCAAATTCCCACAGCTAGTTGAGGGACTAGAATCCAGAACTCCTACTCCAGGGGCAGGCTTTGTGTTCCCAACTGGACTTCCTCCCTCTGAAGTCAAAACAATCATATTTTAAAAGCATTTGATTGTCTTCTAGGTTTGACCTGCCATGACAAAATAATTTTTTTAAAACTATGCTGCTTAATAGGATAGTTGCCACACTATTTATAAATAGCCAAGACCTGGAAGCACCCTAAACATCCATCAACAGATGAATGGATAAAGATATGGTACAATGGAATATTACTCAGCCATAAAAAGAATGAAATAATGCCAGTTGAAGTAACATGCATGAACTTAGAGATTATCATACCAAATGAAGTAAGCCAGACAGAAAAAGACAAATATCATGTACTGCTTATATGTGGAACCTAAAGAAAAGATACAAATGAACCTAGATATAAAACAGAAATAGACCCCTAGGCATAGAAATCAAGCTTGTCGTTGTGAAAGGAGAAATGAGGTGGGGAGAGGAATAAATTAGGAATTTGGAATTAACAGATACACACTACTATATGTAAAACAAACAAGATCCTGCTGTAGAGCACAGGGAAATATACTCAACATTTTATAATAACCTATAAGGGAAAAGACTCTGAAAATGGATATATGTGTATATATATCCATGGGCATATATGTATCTATTTATATATATATATACACACACGTGTATGTGACCAAATCACCTTGCTATATACCTAAAACTAACACGACATTGTAAATCAACTATACTTCAATTTTTACAAAGGGCATTCAGCAAAGTAACCTCAAAATGAGAGTGAAGCCCAGTCTCCTGTGGCCAGATCTAGATGCTCTAGAACCGGCTGTAGTTCTCACTTGAGCAGTGTGTATTAATAGCTCACAAATGTAAGTATAATTCCCTCTTACTCAGTGACCTACTTGATCAGCAAATGAGCAGGAAGTAATTCCCAGGAACGGTAAGTGAGCAGAGCTATGGCCTCTGTCTGAAGCCAATCAACCCTAGCGACTGAGTCGAAGAAGAGATCATTTTATTCATTCAACAATTCAGCAAACATTTGTTGAATATCCCCTATGTACTAGAAACTGGACTAGGCACTGGGGATAGAGCAGAGGACCAATCCATTTGGCCAGTCTGGGACAGGGAATAGAAATCTGTGTAGGAATCAAGGACATATGTGTGAAGGCCCACATATGCATAGGCCCACACACACTCTTGAGAAACCTGTATGCAGGTCAGGAAGCAACAGTTAGAACTGGACATGGAACAACAGACTCGTTCCGAATAGGAAAAGGAGTATGTCAAGGCTGCATGTTGTCACCCTGCTTATTTAACTTCTATGCAGAGTATATCATGCGAAATGCTGGGCTGGATGAAGCACAAGCTGGAATCAAGATTGCCGGGAGAAATAGGAATAACCTCAGATATGCAGATACACCACCCTTATGGCAGAAAGTTAAGAACTAAAGAGCCTCTTGATGCAAGTGAAAGAGAGTGAAAAAGCTGGCTTAAGACTCAACATTGAAAAAACTAAGATCATGGCATCTGGTCCCATCATGGCAAATAGATGGGAAAACAATGGAAATGGTGAGAGAATTTATTTGGGGAGGCTCCTAAATCACTATAGATGGTGACTGCAGCCATAAAATTAAAAGATGCTTGCTCCTTGAAAGAAAGGCTGTGACCAACCTAGACAGCTTATTAAAAAGCAGACACATTACTTTGCTGGCAAAGGTCCATCTAATCAAAGCTATGGTTTTTCCAGTGGTCATGTATGGATATGAGAGTTGAACTATAAAGAAAGCTGAGCACAAAGAATTGATGCTTTTGAACTGTGGTTTGGAGAAGACTCTTGAGAGTCCCTTGGATTTCAAGGAGATCGAACCAGTCCATCCTAAAGGAGATCAGCCCTGAATATTCATTGGAAGGACTGACGCTGAAACTGAAGCTCCAATACTTTGGCCACCCGATGCGAAGAGCTGACTCGTTGGTAAAGACCCTGATGCTGGGAAGGATTGAAGGCAGGAGGAGAAAGGGACAACAGAGGATGAGATGGTTGGATGGCATCACCAATTCAATGGACATGAGTTTGAGTGAGCTCCTGGAGTTAGTTATGTACAGGGAAGCCTGGTGTGCTGCAGTCCATGGGGCTGCAAAGAGTCGGACATAACTGAGTGACTGAACTGACTTATGAAGGCCACCTACCTTATGCAGAAGGCCTAGCATGGATCAAAGACTGATACCAGAGCAGGCTTCAAATAACATTGTTTATTCAACACTCCTTGTTTCAGATTGTACTTGCCAGGATCTCACTTTCAGAGAATCAAAAAAAAATCATAAAGGATTTATTTCACATAAATTCCTCATCTCCAATCCATACCTGAAGCTCTCTTTACTGACCCTATATCCCTCCCTATTGACATTAAGTCTATTAACACTTTCAATGATACGTTCTTCTGTAAGAAAATTGTGTGTTTTGATTAGTTAGAATGATTTTGCAGTAGTGCTGAGGAAAGGTCTTTTTTAAAGAAACTATAATAGATGCTGTTTTCTACATGCCAGCACAGAGCTACTTGGTTTATATATTGCATTGAAAAGTAGGTATGCTTTTCCATTTCATACATGAGGAAACAGAGAAGTTAAGCAGTTTTTCTGAAGTACGACAGGTTTTATGGTGGCAGACTCAGGACCCTGGTCCCAAAGTGCATGCTCTTCCTTCTGCACCGAGCCACCCAGGATCCTGGGAATCAGCCCTCTCCTGGGGAGGCTTCACTGCTGGGGAAGTGGTAGCAGGAAGGTCTATATGCTCTGCAATTACCAGGTGCCCAGTGATGAGCCGTGGAGACAGTGTCAAGTCAGGGCGTGGTGTCCTTTTATCTTAAAACCTATTAAAGTTGTTAACTTTGNCCTGGTCCCAAAGTGCATGCTCTTCCTTCTGCACCGAGCCACCCAGGATCCTGGGAATCAGCCCTCTCCTGAGGAGGCTTCACTGCTGGGGAAGTGGTAGCAGGAAGGTCTATATGCTCTGCGATTACCAGGTGCCCAGTGATGAGCGGTGGAGACAGTGTCAAGTCAGGGCGTGGTGTCCTTTTATCTTAGAACCTATTAAAGTTGTTAACTTTTTTTGGTAGGCATTGTTTGAAGTTCCAATTAATAATAGGACAGGGTTTAGAATAACTTCCGTTTATTTATATCTTCCTATGTACCAGGAATGGCTCCAAGCACTTTATATGAAGTAATTCATTTAAATCTCACAATGGTCCTCTGAGGTGGGTCTTTTCATTACCTTGCTAGATGAGAAGGTGGAGGTACAGAGACTAGGTCACTCACCCAAACTTATATGGCCAGGAAGTGATAGGAGCCAGGATTCAAACCTGGTAGAATGTTTCAGAGTTCTTAACCAATCACCATGTCCACACTTCATCAAGGGAATAATGGAGTAGAATGGATACCCAAGGGAAGAGAGAAATGCAGTGTAGTGTGGTGAGGCATACACAAGGCACTAGGTTAGGCGTAGGTTAGAGGAGAGCTGAGCCTTGGAAGAAAACACCATGACTTGCCCAGGGAAGAAGGCAGAGAATGAATTATTGACAAGAGAAAATGGCTTGTTCAAAGTCCAGAGACAAGACAGCAAGGCATCTCCTGATGATTCGTGTGGCTGGAGACGGGGTGGCTCTTGGGAGGGTGGGCAAGGAGACAAGGGGGATGCAGGCTGACATTAAAGGCACTGGAGTCGTCCACTGAGGAAGGCGACCTTCTATAGAGAAGCTCTGTAAGGGGTGAAGCAGGGAAGTGGCACGACTGCATTTGTGTGTGGAGTTTTATCGAGGGGGCAACACTGGAGGTGCTGAGGTGGGTTAGAAGGCCGTCACAGACGTTCAAGTGAGATAAGAAGAAAGCTTGAACCAAAGCAATGTCCCACCCTGTCGGTGAACAGAAGCAGGTGGGCTTGGGAGAATCTCGGGAATGTAAAGTTAGCAAGGCTTGGGAGACCCGTTATAAGTAAAGTGAGGGACTAGAAAGAGCCTGGAGTTGACTCACTTTCTGGAGAATTGGTGGATGCTGACCTGGTTCACCAAGGAGAGAACTGACCGCAAGAGCAATACCACCAGACAAGAGACGCTGAATGTGCCATTCTAAGTGTTCTAAGCACTTGATGCATATTAACTGGTTTATCCCTAGTAAGGGCTTCCAGGTGGCTCAGTGGTAAAGAAGCTACCTGCCAATGCAGGAGACATGGGTTCGATCCCTGGCTTGGATACAACTTAGCAACTAAACAACAACAAGAGCCCTGTGGGGAAGGCACTGTATTATCCACATTTCATAGGTGAAGAGAGGGAGGCACGGGGTTAAGTAATTTGCCCATTTGCAGCTGTTGATTGGTAGCATCAGGGTCTGAACTCAGACAGCCTGGCAGCAGATTCTGTGTGGCTGACCACCACACTATGCTCCAAGAAAGACAGTGAGTTCAACTTTAGGCATCTCAAACTTGAGATCCCTGCAGAGTCATCAAATGACAATTTCTACCAGGAAGCCAGGCACATGGGCCTGAGTTTAGGGTGAAGATCCAAATTCTTCCTCCAGCTCAAACTAGATACAGTGCAAAGGGATCTTCTGCAATTGGACAGCCAGCAGCAGACTGGCTGGTCTGGACATTTTTGGAGCTTATGGACTCATTATCCCAACTGTATTGGGACACATGAACTTTGTGAATAGATTTTGAGCTATATGCTTAATGATGTGGGCTTGAAACTTTGGTAAACACTGCTAGATGCCACTGGGCATCAATTTAAGGGAGAGATTGTGGTTACAAAAATGACTCATCACCTTAGATTCTTTCTGGAATAAGGTGGTGGAATGATTAAATAGATAAAATACAGCTAAGACTCTCGCTATGTCACGTGATTCTGGGTACAGTGAAGAGATAAGCCCTGATATGGAAAAAGACTGACAGAATTAGTGGGGGAAAACTAGCCTCAAGGTGTAGGAAATAACCAAATTAAATGGGCTGCTTGCAGGCACAAGTCTACTGTGGGCTAATTTGTTTCCTGCAAAAAGGAAAAAAAAAAAAACCCTCAACTCATTTTTGTCTTCTTAAATTTTAAACAGGCACTGCGTAATTGCACTCCCCTTGTCTTAAGATTGTTGCTGAAGCAAAGGGGATGGCGGGGAGAAAAAGAGAGAGAGTGGAAGATGGTGGGTGTGTGGGGGTGGAAAGAGACAGAGAGGGGGAGGGCGGGAGATAGAGAAAGAGATAAGGAGAGAGAAGAGGAAGTGCTTTGGGCTTCATCTTCATTTCGTTGCTTATCAGGGATGCTAATAACATCCCACCTGCCAGGACAATCAGGAGATGGGTATGTTTCACCTGAGCATCTTCGCTTTGAAATATCAGTGCTTTTTTTCTGAGGAAAATTTCAACTTCAGTTTTCTTCCATCTCTGATTCTGCATGAGAAGCTATAGTTTAAAGGCACTTAGTGGACCAACTGATTAAACACTGACCTCATTTGGTTTCTCAGCCCAGACAGGATATAAAGAAAGTGTGAAGCCTGTTTTGCCAGGCTACACGTTCATGTTTTCCCCATCCCTGTGGCACATTTGCTCATCCACCATATATTTGCAAAGGGTTTATTATGTGCCAGGCTCTGCCTTAGATGATGGGAACAGCAAAGGAAAAAGCTCACAAACCTCTGAGGAGGAAAGAGCTACAGACCATGGTGCTGTTTGGAAACTGCTGCTAGGAGAGAAATGTGGGTGTGCCATTGATAGGCATAAAATGAGCATGAAACCAAGGCTTGGCATCAGAGGTCAGGGCAAGCTTTCTGCAGGCAGTAGGGATAACTGAGCAGAGATCCGAAGGCTAAATTGCAGCTAGTCAGATTGAGAGAGCAAAAGGAAAGGTGCAGGGCTCCAGGCTGTGGGAACAGCATGTGCAAAAGTCCTGAGGCCAGAAAAGAGAAGGCACTTGGGGCCGGATGTAGTTTAGCATGGCTAACAAGCGTGCGGGAAGAGTGGGCAAAGAACAAAGAGGCAAGTTGGTATGAAAGGAAAGCCTGCAGAGAGGTAAGCAGAAGGGTTATGGACAACAAACCCTATTGTAAACCTAAGGAGTTTGGCTCTTAGCCCTGATTACAGTATGAGCCATTAAAATGTTTTGAATAAGGTGATGGCATGATCAGACTTACAGTGTACAAATGCTGTACTGGCTGAAGTATGGGTAATGACTTGAGGATGCAGGATTGGAGAGGAACCATTGGGATGTTGCGGTAGCAATACAGATGGGAGAAGATGCTGCTCCTGCTACTGCTGCTAAGTCACGTCAGTCATGTCCGACTCTGTGCGACCCCAATAGACAGCAGCCCATCAGGCTTTGCTGTCCCTGGGATTCTCCAGGCAAGAGTACTGGAGTGGTTTGCCAATGCCTTCTCCGGAGAAGATGCTAGTCTGAGCTTATACAATGGTTTGGTGATAGGCTGGTTTGGGAGGAGTTAGAAAGAGGGTGAAACCAGGGGTCAAGGAAGAAGCTGTGATTTAGTGAGACTGTGAAGAGAGTTCTCTGGGAAGGGGCCTGCAGGTTCCACTTGCTCTGTTTGCTACTTCTAGAGTTAACAACTCTTGGAAGAAAAGACTATATAATCTATTTATGTTTCCCATTTCCTCATTCCATGCAGCCGTTAATCCATTATATATAATCTATGCCCTCAGGGGGCTTACAGACAATTACATAAACAATTAGAAAACCACAGCAGGTTACATCAGCATATTAGGGTAAGAGGATGGAAAATTTGAAGGGTTGCATACTCGAAAGCCTACTTTGGCTTCTTCCTCTCATTCAGAAGGAAAACCCAACCCCTTCGGCAATTGGAATTCATATAAGTATGACAGAATCAGAACAAATGCCATGCTAATGACCCTCATGAGGTCTACACCCACGTTCCCCACTCTTTTCTAAAAACCTTGACAATTTGTCCTTTGGAAACATCAAACTTAGCATTTCTAAACACAACTGAAGAATCCTCCATCTGTGTCCCCTGTCTTGGTGAATGGTGTCACCATCCACTAATCATTCAAGCCCCAAACTTGAAAGGTCACTATTATTTTTCCTGCTCCCTCATTGTACATGATGACGATAATGATGATTTAGTCGCTAAGTTGTGTCCGACTCTTGTGACCCCGTGGACTGTAGCCTGCCAGGCTCCTCTGTCCATGGGATTCTCCAGGCAAGAATACTGGAGTGGGTTGCCATTTCCTTCTCCAAGGGATCTTTCCAACCCAGGGATCGAACCCAGGTCTCCTATATTGCAGGCAGATTCTTTACCCACTGAGCTACATTGCACATGCCTCTTCCCAATTCAGCTGATTAGAGAGACTTGTCGAGTCAATATCCAAAATGTATCAGTATCCCCATTGCCCTGGTTCAGACTGGCATAATTTCTTCTTTGGCCAATCCTCAGTCTCATGATAGTCTCTTGAATGTCACTCAGTTTTTTTTTTTTTACATTCTTATCAGAGTACTGCTTCTATAAGTCAGATGATGTCATGAATTAAAAACTTCTGAGGATTCTTCATATTCCAAGGATGAGATCAAAACTCCTTGTCAAAGCCTTTTCAATTAGGTCTCACATTATAATTTTAGCCTTTCTCCCCCACTAGATTCTTAGCTCCATCAGGGCAGAAATGAGACTTTATTCATCTTTGCTGAAATATCAGGACTTATAAATGGGACACTCTCCCACCCACTGTATACATCTATTTGCTTTCAAGTTGCTATAGGCAACTTGATTGTGGCAGAAGGAACTATGGCTTTGTTGGCCTTCTGTAACATCCTTCTTCTCATCATCCCCAGAATTGTAGCAAATATCCAGGTGTTGAGCTCTTATTGCTGTTGATGGTGTAGAACAGAAGAAAAACGCACTTATATCCTGGGCAGTTTTAAATAAGGCTTGAAAACAAGAATGAGTTTATAAAACTCATTTGTTTTATAAATGAGTCATCAGTTTATAAAACTGATTTGTTTTCAGCGTGCAAAGATTGAATGCTGTATCATTTCTTGCATGGAAATGGTCTCTAATGGAGCTTTAATTGGCCACTGGGCAAGAAAAGGAAATTTGATATGGCCTTCAAAAGCAGGGACTAGAATTCACCTACCTTTAGTGGGGTCCTTCTGAGCCTCTTTAAAGAAGCACACACACACACAGAGAATGGTGATAACAATTTTGAAGATTGAAGAAAATTTGTGTGTAGGTGTATATATTAGTCGCTTCAGTCATGTCCCATTCTTTGCGACTCCATGGACTGTGGCCTGCCAGGCTCCTCCATCCATGACATTTCCCAGGCAAGAATCCTGGAGTGGGTTGCCATTTTCTTCTCCAGGGGATCTTCCTGACCCAGGGATTGAACTCAAGTCTCATGCATTACAGGCAGATTCTTTACCATCTGAGCATGTGTGCCTGTGTGCCCATGTAAATGGAGAAAGGATCAATGAGAGAAGTACCAAATTTTAGTATCTTTTTTCTCCAATTGTAAGAGAGATTGGTGTTCATTTTAGATATCTTGGAAAATAAGTTTAAAGAAGAAAAAAACAATAGCAATTAAAACATCAGAAATAATAACTTGATATATTGGGTTATTAACTTCTAGTCTTTTTGTATTTTTATGTAAATACTATAACTAACTGTTAAAGATAACAATTTCTGTCATCGTATAGATGTGGTTTGAATCCCAGTTCTGCCACTTACTACCTTCTTGGTCTTAGAAAGCTATTTCCACTGTCTAAGCTTCAATATTAATTTCCACAAAGCAAAGATAATAGTAACACTATGTAACCCACAGGTTTGTTTTGAAGAAAGAATATAAGTCAAGTGCTTGGTATAGTGCTTAGAACACAAAATAAATGTATAATAAATATTGGTAGTAGTTTTTGTCAAACAAAATGATATTACTTGTTCTAGAAAAATAGATGTTATACTGTGTGTATGTGTGTAGTTTTGTATCATGCCTTTTCTAACACTTTCTAATTCTTTCAAACTATTCTGTCATCTGCCTGTATGGGAATTTAGTTTATCATCCTAGAAATTTAGGATGTGGCTAGAAATTTAGTTTGTTTTCAGTTTTTTAAGCTACTATTAATAATGTGGCAATGAATATTCTTTAACTTAGTCTCTACCATATCACGATTATTTTCTCAGGATGAATTGTTGGAAGTAGAATTACTGGGTCAAAGGGCATGAATATTTGGAGACTCTTGATATCTAGTTCCAAATTGTCCCCAGGATAAACTGAATCAATTCATCCTCTCTCTGGCCTGGTATGAGATGTCTCATTTCTCACTCTCACAGATACACATGTGTATACAGGGCTTCCCTGATGGCTCAAGTGGTAAAAAAATCTGCCTGCATTGCAGGACACGCAGGAGATGTGAGTTCTATCCCAGGGTTGGGAAGATCCCCTGGAAGAGGAAATGGCAACTCACTCCAGTATTCTTGCTTGAGAAATCCCACGGACAGAGGAGCATGTGGACTACAGTCCATAGGATTGGAAAGAGAGTCGGACATGACTGAGCACATGATGGACAGATAGATGGATTTATATATGTATAAAATTAAATCATGATAATTTAGTAGGCCAGCCCCCAAATTTTAATATTCAAGTATTACAGTATCATTTGAAGTCATATCTGTCTGGGACGTTGAGTATTAACATTGGTGATTGCATGGATAAGAAGTGCCCCTTGTATAAAAATACTGTGCTAAAGAAACTGATATTAACCTGCAGAAGATAAGACCAAATGCAGAAACTTCTTTGCTCTTACCAAGGATATTAGAGGTCTCTGAGAAAGAACTGTTTCTCATGCTGTGTGTGTTTTAACTAAATGAGAGAGGCTCGGCTTCACTGACAATGGAATAGACTGCTCTTGAATACGAGGACAGCACAGCCACTTTCAGAAGGATGAGCCACTCAGAAAGCTCCTAAGGGAGGTGATGGATCCAGAAGCTCTTAAGAGCAGTCTGGTCACCTTTGTTGGGTGCTAAAGATCAAGAGCCCTGAAGGAAAGGAGCACCCACCTGGTCACTGTGGTCTCTTCCCATCTGTGATTGTGTAGTTATTTTCATGGGGTGTTGATTTTGTGATATTGGAAAGAGATGGTTTTATTCCAATGTATATATCAGGNCAGAAAGCTCCTAAGGGAGGTGATGGATCCAGAAGCTCTTAAGAGAAGTCTGGTCACCTTTCTTGGGTGCTAAAGATCAAGAGCCCTGAAGGAAAGGAGCACCCACCTGATCACTTGTGGACTCTTCCCATCTGTGATTCTGCAGTTATTTTCATGGGGTGTTGATTTTGTGATATTGGAAAGAGATGGTTTTATTCCAATGTATATATCAGGTGACATTTTTGAACAGGCGAATTAAGCTCCATTTAGAACCATCTCTCCCTTTACAAGTTCAGACACATGCAATGCAGTCTTGCCATCAGCCATCTTATTTGAAGCAGGTTAATAGCTAGCAGTGATGACCAGAGTCTTTTAAAAATAAAATTTTCTCCTTGTGTTCTTTTCATGCTTGGGCAGTGTTTTATGGAAAGGGGTACTCACTGTTTAAAAAAAAGTCTGTTTAATGACAGAGTATATAATGAAGAAATAATAAGTGCAAAAATGTTGGATTTTTTTTTTTTTTATTACTGACCAGTCTACCCTAGCTCTTCCCCCTGGATTCTTTCACACAAAGAACACATTGTTATTGGAGCCATTACAGAGCTCCTGTGCTTTGCCAGGCTCTGCGGGGCTTGAGGGAAATGGCTATAGATTGCAGCAGAAAAGTCCATCACACAGATCACATGTGACCCCACTGTTTCCAGGAAAGAATGCACTGGAACACTTCAGCTGAATAGACAGATTTTCCAAATGTTTTAAATCAGTTTTGAGACAAAAAGAGGAAGATGCTAAGAAATGGATTTGGCCTATACACATTCGACCATGCGGTGCCCATTTCTCTGGAATGCAGACATTAGGGGCTTTCATGTGGATGGAGGACCTTAAGGGGAAAAAAAAAAAACCCCAGCCCACCACAACAATTAAGCAGCAATTGAAGAAAAGCAAGGCAAGAAAAGATGGCCCTATGTTAGTACAATAGCTCAGGGGCTTTTCATTTTGGGGCATAAAGACAGAACAGAGAATGTTGTTTTCTTTTTAAAGCTCTTTTAAAAATGGTAACTGCATCCTGCTCTTGTAGATGTATTACTTATGACATCCCAGTTTTCATCCGTTCATGATTTTACATTAGAGTTAAATCTCTGCAGCTTGAATCTCACGGCTGAGTTAGCCAGAGCCCATAAAATATTGAAACCTTTAGAGCAGCAGCCAGCCAGGTTGAGAGAAGTTCATGTCCAAAGCTGAGCTTTAGATTCTGAGACATCCCAATTGGAGTGTAGTACAGAAAAAAGCACTGATAAAATTTTCATAAAAATGAGCTAAGGATATTGCTAGCATGCTTCCCAGCATCTATATGAAAACTTAATCTGAGCTAATGGAAAGGATATGAAAGCCTTTCTCAATTCAAACACAGTCGATGCATGATTCATAAATTATTGTCAGAGAAGTGATTCAGCTCCCAGATTTATTCTCTTTTGGGTAGAAGCAACCAAAGGAAAACTGGGTCTTTTTGACCTTTAATGCCAGCAAATTTTACAGTAGAGCTGTCAATATAACCAAGTAAACTGGTCATTTCTCCAAACATCTACAAAATGCCCTCATATACCCAGTGCGAGCTAATATTAACTTGGCCCACTAGGTTACTGACGGTACAACTGGAGCAGCAGATACCAAACAGCTGAGCTTGTCTGACTACACAGGACTGAATGGAATCTGTGTGCGGCCCTGTCCAGTAGCCACAGTAGTTTGGGTAAAATGTTCCTTTCAGGTGTTCCCTCACTTTCATGCCCTTTGGGTGGTGACAATGTACTCACATAACTTGTAAAAATTATTATTATTATTAGCAGCAGCAAAAGGAGCTCAGGTTTATNTACCCTCATATATCCAGTGCGAGCTAATATTAACTTGGCCCACTAGGTTACTGGCAGTACAACTGGAGCAGCAGATACAAACAGCTGAGCTCGTCTGACTACACAGGACTGAGTGGAATCTGTGTGCGGCCCTGTCCAGTAGCCATGGTAGTTTGGGTAAAATGTTCCTTTCAGGTGTTCCCTCACTTTCATGCCCTTTGGGTGGAGACAATGTACTCACATAACTTGTAAAAATTATTATTATTATTAGCAGCAGCAAAAGGAGCTCAGGTTTATGGATCATTAAAGCAATAGGGTTATATGGACATTATGGACATTGTTCAGATTAGTGTGAAATGCGTTTAAGTGCAGTAAGATGGAAACTGAAAACATTTGCACATGTTGAGAAGTTTGTTAGAAGTGTCCTTTTAATCGTAAATTTCTTCATCCATCAGATAAGTTTGAGCCCTTAAAAAATGCTAAGCATAAAAGAATCTTAAAGATTATTTAGTCTAGTCCTTCTCCCCTTTAGAGCTTTAATCTTTTCTATAAAGGCTTGGAGTGGTCATGGAGTGGTCAACCAGCTTGGATTGTACAGGCTTCTTGAGAACCCTGCCCTCACTGAGTGGTGTCTTCCTTTTAGCCAGTAAGTTAGAAGCCTAGAATCAGTTTTGATTCCTTGTCTCTCAAACGAGTTCATTCAGGATTATCATGTTTGAAAGTTCTGCCTACCAGTGTTTCTCAAAACAGTTCTGACTCCTCTCCTGTGTTGCCACAGCCTCTGTTCAGGCTTAATTCTCTCTCATTAGTATTGTTTAAAATATCCTCCAAGTTTCCCTACCTATGATCTCTTCGTCCTCCAATTTACCCTACACCCTAACACAATAGTGTCCTTTTAAGACAGTGCTGATTCCATTACACATGTGTATTTTTTTTTTAAATATTTTTGTTTATTTATTTGGCTGTGTCTGGTCTAATATGGGATCTTCAGTCTTTGTTGTGGCATGANTCAATTCTCTCTCATTAGTGTTATTTAAAATATCCTCCAAGTTTCCCTACCTATGATCTCTTCGTCCTCCAATTTACCCTACACCCTATCACAATAGTGTCATTTTAAGACAGAGCTGATTCCATTACACGTGTGTGTGTGTGTGTTTTTAATATTTTTGTTTATTTATTTGGCTGTATCTGGTCTAATATGGAATCTTCAGTCTTTGTTGTGGCATGAAGGATCTTTAGTTGTATGTAGCATGTGGGATCTAGTTCCCTGATCAAGGATCGAACCCAGGCCTCCTGCATTGGAAGCACAGAGCCTTAGCCACTGGACCACCAGGGAAGTCCCTACATATGTGTTTTTAAAAGTCTTTTAAGGACCCTCATCTATTTCAGAATTAATTCCATACTCATTAGTAGGCTATTCAAGGCCCTTGCAATATAACTCTGATATACCTTATCCTGGCTCATCTGTATGCAATCATACTCTAGTCTGGAGTAGTAGACCTACTTTTGGCAAATAACAAACTTATGCCCAACCTGAGNTTAGCCACTGGACCACCAGGGAAGTCCCTACACATGTGTTTTTAAAAGTCTTTTAAGGACCCTCATCTATTTCAGAATTAATTCCATACTCATCAGTAGGCTATTCAAGGCCCTCACAATATAACTCTGATATACCTTATCCTGGCTCATCTGCATGCAATCATACTCTAGTCTGGAGTAGTAGACCTACTTTTGGCAAATAACAAACTTATGCCCAACCTGAGATCAACTGGGAATTTTGGGGTACAGGACACAGATTTAAGTATGTTTTGTGACGGGTGTGTCTAATGCACAGCTATGGTTGGAATTACTGCTCTTGGATGAATGGGCCACTTCCTCTTCTCTTAAACTCATGAACTTTGATGGCTCTGTGTCTTTGTTCAACCTGTTACCATGGCCTGAAATCCCAGTCCCCTCATCTGAGACTAAAACGAAGGCAAATGGTTGTTTAGAATAGTGTTTTCACAGTGGTTGGGATGTTACAGAGACTTTTAAAATCTCAAGAGATTTCTTTGGAAGGCAGGCATTGGAGGAAACATTCAGTAAGCATCACACCATATTCTGGGGACTGTTTTATGACCTGGAGATCGAGAAAAAATGTTTGGACCATAGACTGTAAGCTCCATGAGACTAAGACTCTTGTCTGTCTTGTTCCATGTTTGTAACTGTACCTGATAGAACAGTCCCCAGGATATAGCAGGTGCTCAGAAAATATTTGCTAAAAGAATGAATGTGCTTGTGAGATGCCTTTGAGATACCTGAACAATGCTTTCCCAGAATCGTTGGCTATGCCATCAGCTCAGTCTAGCCCTCCACTTTCTAAGATACTTCTAGAATTCTGAATCTGTTGTTTAAAGTGTAAGTGGTCTCTCAGGCCTCTGTTACTTGCAACCAGCAGGGCAGAGGAGGTGCCTATTTTTATTTACATGAGTATGATGTGTGACCTGGAGAAGGCAATGGCAGCCCACCCCAGTATTCTTGCCTGGGAAACCCTATGGACAGAGGAGCCTAGCAAGGGTCCTACAGTCTATGGGATTGCAAAGAGTCAGACAACAACTGAGTGACTAAACAACAAAAATGATGTGTGAAGGTGCCTTCATTGCTCCCAGATCCATCAGTCAGTTATGAAGTGCACTGTGTGCCCAGTGACATGCAAAGTATTATTAAAAGTAAGAGGTCAAGGTCAGTGTAAGAGTCAGTCCTCCCTTCAAAGATCTTATAATCTAGTTGAAGACTAAATCATTATAGAGTTAAATAATGGGGAGATGGAAGGCAGTCTGTCGATAAGTTGATAAAAATAGTTACATGAGGTATGGCTAGAAATTTAATAATAAAGATGGATATCCCTCTGCTGATATATGAAAAGCCAGACTACTTCTCATATTTCTCATTGAGTGTGAGTGGTCAAAGGGCAAGCACAATTTAATTTGTGAGGCCAAAAGCTCCACTCAGGTATTATGCTAAAATTCTGCCCTTCTGTCTCTGCCGTGGTGGAGTCTACTAGGGGTCCTGTGTGAGATACTGCTCTGAAAGAGGCCTGATGATCGTATATTCCAGGGGTTGTTAAGAGATATTTATATAGTCACGTTTTGTGGATGCTGTAGACTCAGGTTTAGAGTAGTTGCCATCTGTATCTTCCAATTTAAGATCTATGAAGTAATCCTTTAAGACAGGAAGAAAATATAAGTAATTAGGTCAACGTGAAGCCCTCCTTGCAGCGTCCCCTGCAGCTTGTGATGGAGGAGAGCTTGTATTGACCACCTCCCTCCACACCAGCCCTTTTCCTGAGCCTCTTATGGCACACCCAGGAGGCCTTGAGTGTGGGAAGGGCTCGGGGGCTATTGCCAGCATCAGGGAGAGTAGCCAAGCTATAGCAGTAAAACCAGGACAATCGTATAAGTCACCTCTGATTTTGAGAGCTGCTTCTCTCCTTAAGGGATTGTCTCACATGCCAAGATGTATAGGACACATGCAGTAGAAGTCGAGGGATGTAGAATAAGAACCAGTATGTTATTTAAATCACGCCTAGGGGAAGCAAGAAGATTCTTCTAATTAGCTTTTCAAAATCACTGTGATCACAAGACTGGGATCAGAAAAACAGGTTGAGGTATCCTTGTATACCTGTGTTCGGAACATTTCAAAACACTTACTGTAATTGTGCAACATCAATAGAGCTGCTATTTGAAAAGCCGGTAGAAAGAAAACTCCAGTGTGTGGTTAAATGTTGGTCTTTGTGCTAGAAGATTAAAGAGAACAATCTCTTGTTTATGTCCCTTTTCCACATAGAGCAGATAGTTGTATTAGCAGCATTTCCGAACTCCTTAAAAGGTATACCTTCTTTCAGTTGATTTTTTTTTTAAACCCCGAAATCAGATTCTCACCTGAAAAAAAAAAAAATCTAAGTAAAAGCCCTGGGAAGCAGGCATGTTTTCTTGCTTATGGACTCCTTCCACTGTAGCAGAATCTAAGGCTATTTGGTCTCAGGATGTCTGTCACCTATAGACTTAGATTTTACGAGCACTGACCTCATTTGCTTCCTTTGTTTTTAATTGCCCAAGCAGCAGCGAAAAAGGAGGCGAAGCATACCATTACTGCTCGCCAAGTTAACATACATAAATGGCACTGTTATACGGGGAGGCTGTAATAAGTCATGTGACAGAGAGCAAAGGCAGCCCAGCGTGCAAAGGGAGCAATTTTCTGCCCCGCAAACAGCACTTCAGGNCAAGCAGCAGCGAAAAAGGAGGCGAAGCATACCATTACTGCTCGCCAAGTTAACATACATAAATGGCACTGTTATACGGGGAGGCTGTAATAAGTCATGTGACAGAGAGCAAAGGCAGCCCAGCGTGCAAAGGGAGCAATTTTCTGCCCCGCAAACAGCACTTCAGGTGCTGTCGTTCATCTTTCTGTGACTTGCTCTGTCAAAGTCTGCCCAGAGCAGAGGTGTTCAGGGACCCAACAGGCCATAAGTGTCCAGCTGAAAAACCTGGGAGATATCCCCAGGCCCTAGGAGTTCACTTTTTCAGTTGCACTGATTTACTTCAGAATGCTCCTTCAGGGAATTTCTGCCTTCCATGGCTTTACTTTCCCATTTCCTTTCTTGTCATCTTTAAAAATCCATTAAAGATCACGCAGGCAGTTTCTGCAGGCTCCAATTTCTGAGAGTTTCTGTCGCTTAATAAAATGCACCCTTTCAGGAGGCTGTATTCTTCTTCGTGCTCTCAGGGTCTGGATGCTATTAAGACTTTTAATTAGAGGTGGTGATCACAGATCAAGAGAGGCAAAGATGGCTGAAATGCTCAGGGAAGGCAGTATTTCTCCATCCAGGGATCTAAAATGGCCTCTTGGCTCACAGAGCCAGGATTGAAACCTAACTATGGATTATCAAAAAGGAAACAAAATTAAAATATACTCCCCACCCCCACCCCCACCCCCCCCCCGTGCCCCCCCTCACCCCCCCTCTCCCCCCCCC